>JAJAQF010000144.1:0-85447 GCA_020510985.1 Pholidichthys leucotaenia | reverse complement strand
ATCAATTGATGAAGAAAAGTTGCAGATTTACTAATAAAAAACTGCACATTTATCAGTAAAAATTCACAATTTTTTGAATGAAAAATGACAAATTTGAGTGAAAAATCTTTTTTATTCTGGAGAAAAAAGTTGTAAATTCACAGATTTGGTGGTAAAATTGCAAATGGACATTTTCCAAAACTACGTCTCCACATGAACAATCGCTCAGATATGTCAGAAAAAAGTTTCACATTTGCAAAAAGCTGATAATTTTGGGCAAAAACATGGACTTTCTGAGGTGATCCAGAGACTTTGTTGCAGATATTTCTAGATTTTCTTGATTTTATTATTGATGGAAAAGTTCAAATTGTTGTTTTGGAATCAAAGTGTTGAACAATGACAAAAGTCCTTGTGAATCTTTTTTCTTGGATTTATTCTAGAAAGTGGATTGAATGATTCAGATTTCAGTAGAAACTTGAGTTGACAGATTTGATTGACTCGTTTCTTCATTTATTTCAGGTCATCATTGCTGAATAAAGAGCAGCAATAGTTTGATTCTGATTGAGCTGATTTGCTTCTGTTTCTGCAGGAAAATTCCACATAAAGTCAGTCATTGATCAGGATCAAAGTTGTGAATTTAAAGTGTAAAATCCATCAATTTAAAGGCCGTATTCACCAGGAAAAGGGGAATTAAAAGGGAAAATGGGATTTTAAGGGGAAAAGGAACATTTCAGAATCAATCAAATCTGACAAAGTAATCACAGATTTGAAACTGGAGTCAAAACTGTTTCTCCATGCACATTTTATTTCACAATTATTGAGGATTTTTCTTCTTTTTTCTGCCCTCCATTGTCTTGTGTAATTCTGCTGTCTGACCACCTGGTGGAGCTGCAGCACCTTGTAAAGCAGCAGATTCTTCACGTCTTTCTTGATTGATTTTATTTATTTGAACATTCAGACAAAAAGAAAAATGAATTTAAAACAAAAATCAAGACCAAAAAATGAAATGTTCAAAAGGAGTGGGAAGAAGCCAAGGCTTATATAGTCCCAGCCCTTCTCCATTCCAAGAAATGATGATAGTCTAGTCATCATTCACCCTTGGCCGGGGGATCCTGGTCCCAGCTCCCGACCATCAGTGATGTGTGTGGAGTTTGCATGTTCTCCTCGTGTCTGCGTGGGTTTACTCCAGGATTTCTCTGGTTTCCTCCCACATGCCAAAAACATGCAGGTTAGGTTAACTGGCATCAAACTGGGGATTCTAACTTGTCCTTAGGTGTGACTGTGAGAGTGAATGGTTGTCTGTCTCTCTGTGTTGCCCTGTGATGGACTGGTGATCTGTCCAGGGTGGACCCTGCCTCTCGCCCAAAGATGCTGGGATAGGCTCCAGCCCCCCCACGACCCGAACAGGATTAAGTGGAAGAAGATGAGTGAGTGAGTGATGAGTAGTCATCATTCATCCCACAGTTACACTCATTATACAACACCATCATATATAATACACCTTATAATTCAATTCTGCAATAGAAATGATACAACAATGATAGTGTAGCAGACACAAAATCCATGTTGTAGAGAGTAGAGACTTGAGTGAGTCAGACAGCGTCTCAGTCAGGAAGCAGAGGGTAAACAGGGGAATGGGGGGGGGGGGGGGTTAAGGGTGAATGTATTGTGATGTGATGTGATGTGATGTCACCACCCTCATCGGGCTCATCTCCAACGGCGACGAGTCCGCCTACAGGAGAGAGGTAGCCCAGCTGGCGTCCTGGTGCAGCAACAACAACCTGCAGCTGAACGCTCTGAAGACAGTGGAGATGATTGTAGACTTCAGGAAAGTCACTACTCCTCTGCCCCCCCTCACCCTCTCAGGCTCTCCCATCACCACTGCTGATTCCTTCCGCTTCCTAGGCACTACCATCACCAGGGACCTCAAATGGGAGCTGACCATCAGCTCCCTCATCAAAAAAGCCCAGCAGAGGATGTTCTTCCTGCGGCAGCTGAGGAAGCTCAAGCTACCCACCAAGATGTTAGTGCAGTTCTACACAGCCATCATCGAGTCCATCCTCACCACCTCCATAACCGTGTGGTACGCAGGAGCCACTGCCAGGGACAGACTAAGGCTGCAGCGCGTCGTGCGCACTGCTGAGAAGGTGATCGGCTGCAAGCTCCCATCTCTCCAGGACCTGTACATCTCCAGGACCCGGAGGCGTGCTGGCCGGATCATAGCCGATCCCTCACACCCTGGTCATGTACTGTTTGCCCCCCTCCCCTCTGGTAGAAGACTTCGGTCCATCCAGACTAAAACCTCCCGTCACATGAACAGCTTCTTCCCCTCTGCCATTAGACTGCTGAACACTAAGTGACTCTCGTGCACCATGTACAGCAGCTCAACCAGACTCATGTCAATCATCACTGTTTTCTTCCTGCATTACCGACTGCACTATATAGTTCTCCACAGTATCTGCTGCTGGCTAATATATATTTTAACTGTTGACCAGTATCACTTAATCTTATTCTACACTTTATTACATGTATAGTTTATTTCTCTTATCTTATCATGTTTAATGTTGCAGCATTGTACCGAGACAAATTCCTAGTTTGTGTACTACATGAACAATGGCAATAAACCTGATTCTGATTCTGATTCTGATGTGGAATGTCACGCAGATGTGAGCTGAGCGGTGGGGATATAAAGGAGTGAATGCTCTCATGCTTTTCTGTGTCTGAATGATGAGAGAGAGTTCATAAACTTCGTCTGTTCATAAACTGGCCTCATCATCTCCACACTCTCCACAACAGTTTATATGGACAAGAAGACCAACATCTCATAAGAATTGTAAGAATAATAAATAGATACTTCTGGAATTTTAATATAATTACAGACAATATTATCATCATCATAATCACCAGATATACCACCATATACCCCCCATGGCTGACAATACTGAGGCACAATAAGTAGCCATATAATAATAATATAACAGGTAGCCATATGGTCGTTACAACAACAACAGTAATAATAACTAGAAAAGCACTCAGAGAGCGCAGACCTCTGCCAAGCGCCACAGTTCCCCCCATACAGTGTTTAACATCATGAATATTAATCCTCCATTTATTTTGCGTAACTTTATAGATTCCTTGACCATGAAAAAAATGTCATTCACCAGTGGCATATATTAGCTCTACTGTGATGCTTGCTGCGTGTTTATAGCTTCATTTGTTCTTTTAAAAATTTCAAAGGTTCCCTATTTTTTTCATTTTTTTGCATCATTATCCAGATTTATTGCATTTCCTCAGGTCTTAAATGTCTTGTAGAAGCTGTTGAAAACTTGTCCTGTATTATGCAAATTACTGTGATTCCCATTTTGGAAATCCCAATAAGTAAAAAAATTCCTGGATCCAGACGGTGAGCCGGATCACCACCAAAATCTAATCATCTGTAGGATACCCCATTTCTGACAATCTGTGAAAATTTCATGAAAATCCGTCCATAATTTTTTGAGTTATCTTGCTAACAAACAAACAAACAAACAAACAAGCAGACAAGCAAACAGACAGACAAACCAAAGCTGATGAAAACATAACCTCCTTGGCAGAGGTAATAATAATAATACCAGCTGGCCTATATAATACTTCAAATAATTCCATAAGATAAGATAAGATAAGATAAGCCTTTATTAGTCCCACAATGGGGAAATTCCAGGATTGCAACAGCACAGGGATAGCAACACTCAGAGTAACAATCAGAAGGCAAGAACAAACAAGAGCAGCTAGTATACATATGTACATATAAACATAAATATATATATATACTGTATATAGACACACAGTGTAGAGCATTGTAGCTAGATGGGATGAAACAGCACAACCGTCTACTTAGTTATCCTACATGGTGTGATTATGTACCCATACATATTCTCACCCTCCATAGCGACCAGTATTTTCCTAGTTGTATACTGGAGGGGACCATTGTATAAGTCTGTTGCGTCTTTTGCATTCAATACTATTAGGTCGTCACGTCTTTTTGCTATCTCTGCGAGCAGCCCTGCTTAGGTTGTACAGTCTGACAGCTGTTGGTAGGAAGGACCTGTGAAACCTCTCGGTTGTGCACCTGGGATGATGTAGTCTGCTGCTAAATGAGCTCCTCAGTGCATTCAGTATGACCTGCATAGGGTGGAACTCGGACTCCAGCAGAGATGACAGTTTAGCCACCGTCCTTCTCTCTCCTATCTCCTCCACCGGGTCAAGGCGCTGCCCCAGGACAGAGCTACAACAGTCTAAATACTATTGTGGGCCACATATGTATGACTTTAAGCTTCACATCTCAGAGTAGAACAAAGGACTGGGCCTCCTGTGAGATAACAGGAGGATGTGAAAATTTAGTCTTTGGAATGCAAGAGACGACCTTGGGGGATTTCCTTGTCTGCCAGAGGCTATGAGGAGGATGTGATAGGATTTAAGGAAAGATGCATTGTTGCTGGTGATGAAATGCAATGTGACTGTGAGCTTTGAAGGTCCTGGATATATAAAGGACGGATGTCTGTGTTTGATCTCTTTTTCTGATTTGCTGATGTTGGAAAATGTGAATAAACCTGACTCATGAGATAGACTCTGCCTCGTCGTTTCACATTTCCACACTGGTGACCCTAAGACGTATCATGGATGAAAGAAGGTCCCCCGGGCCAGCTGAGTCAGGAGCTCCCAGCCAAGCATATGCCGCTACCGTCCAGCTACCGGACTTTTGGCAAGACAACCCACGCTCCTGGTTCCACTTGGTCGAAGCACAGTTCGCCCTCCGGGGGATAACGGTAGATGACACAAAATTCTACCATGTGATTGCAAAGCTGGACAACCACACAGCTCCGCACGTGGAGAGCATATTGGAGCGGCCACCGGCCAACGACAAATACGGCGGGTTGAAGGCTGCGCTTATCCAGCGCTTCACTCTCTCAGTCGAGGAGAGAGCGGAGAGGCTCCTGGCTCTGAACGACTTGGGAGATGGCACGCCCACTGACCTGATGGAGGACATGCTGAGGTTGAGGAGCTCAGCTGACGACAACTTCATCTTCACCCACATTTTCCTCAGGACCTCACCGTCGACCACGAGAGCGACCCTGGCCAGTTTGCCGTTGTTGGACCAGCAGGACTTCCGCGCGCTGGCCCAGGAGGTGCATCGGATTCTCAAAGCCAACAAACAGCGCGCGGCCACCGCAGCAGCAACAGAGTTCGGCGCGATGGCCGGAGATGGCGGGGGGCCAGAGACGGCGGTAGCAGAATCACCGACGACGGCGGAGGCGGGGGCCAAGGATCACGGAAGAGACACCCTCTGTTTCTACCATCGCCGTGTCGCAGAGAAAGCACGCAAATGTATACCACCGTGCCAGTTCAAGCCAGGGCTGCACGGTGGCGCAGTGGTTTAGCACTGTGGCAGCACAGTTTTACCCTCGGCCGGGGGATCGCGGGGATCATGAGATCGTGGGTTCGATCCCAGCCCCCGACCAACAGTGAGCTGTGTGGAGTTTGCATGTTCTCCCCGTGTTGTGCGGGTTTACTCCGGGATTTCTCCGGTTTCCTCCCGCACACCAAAAACATGTAGGTTTAGGGCGCTCGCGCACGCAGCGACCAGCAGCTGGTGGCTTGTCACCAGACTGCAAACCAAGTCTACCTACGGGTACAAATAAGTAACAAAAAAAAAAAAAAGCGCTCAGGAAACGCCAAGACCAGGGATCAGTAGCAGCTGCGGCCCTCGGGGAGGAGAACAAGCTGCTCTACTTGACTGATGCACACTCGGGGAGGCATTTCCTCGTGGACACAGGCTCCCAAGTGAGTTTCATCACGCCTTCCTCCGCTGACCGGCTGGCGGGTTCCGGAGGTCACGGAGCGTCAGCAGCGAACGGCTCGGAGATTAAAACCTTTGGTGAGAGGACTCTGCTTCTGTCACTACACGGCCGTACATTCGAGTGGACTTTCATCATAGCAGCAGTGAATTTCAATATGTTAGGGGCTGATTTTCTGTGCTCACATGGTTTGTTGGTTGATCTTGCTAACAGGCGCCTGGTTAATGCACTCTCTTTTTATTCTATTCCCTGTACAGCCCGAGTGGCCCGGCCAACAGCACAAGCCAACGTCACAGCTGCAAGCGGTAAGTTCCACACACTGCTCACTCAGTTCCCAGCACTCACGGTCCCCACATTTTCAGCAGCCGTCGCCAAACACGGAGTGGAACATTTTATTACTACCACCGGCCCGCCCGTTTTTGCAAAAGCTCGGCGCTTGGATTCAGCTAAACTGACCATAGCGCGCGAGGAGTTCGCCAACCTGGAAAAGTTGGGCATCATCAGGCGTTCGAACAGCCCATGGGCTTCCCCACTGCACATGGTCCCTAAAGCTGACGGCTCGTGGCGACCTTGCGGAGATTTCCGCAGGTTCAACAACGCTACAGCACACGACCGCTACCCAATCCCGCATATCCAAGATTTTTCGGTTCATTTGGCGGGGGCGTGCGTTTTTTTCTAAAATAGACTTGGTCCACGGTTACCACCAGGTCCCAGTACGTGCTGAGGACATACCCAAAACAGCGGTAATAACCCCGTTTGGTCTATTCGAGTTTTTGTGCATGCCATTTGGGCTGAAAGGCACTGCACAGATGTTTCAATGCATGACGGACGCGGTGTTGCGCGATCTCCCTTTCGTATTTGTCTACCTGGAAGACATCTTAGTAGCCAGCGCGTCCGAAGACGAACACGAAAACCGCCTCACGGCAGTTTTCCGGAGGTTGGGAGAGCACGGTTTAATAATCAACCCAGCGAAGTGTCAGTTCGGGGTGACGCAGATTGATTTTTTGGGGCATCGCGTCTCCCCAGAAGGAGCGGTTCCGCTGCCTGACAAAGTGCGCGCGGTAACAAATTTTCCCCAGCCACAAACAGTCAAGGCGTTATAGGAGTTTTTGGGAATGGTGAATTTTTATAACCGTTTCCTCCCCCGCGCAGCGCAGCTCATGCAACCATTGTATGCCGCAGTCAAAAAACAAAACCCCAAAAATAAGATCGAATGGTCTCCGGAGCGAGAGCGAGTATTCTCAGAGGTCAAAACAGCCCTGGCAAACGCAGCGTTGTTAGCACATCCACACCCAACGGCCCGCATAGCGCTCACTACTGATGTGTCAGATGTGGCCATGGGGCGGTCGTGGAGCAGCATGTAGCCGGGGATTGGCAGCTGCTCACCTTTTTCAGCAGGACATTACAAGATAGTGAGCGAAAATACAGCGCATTTGACAGGGAGTTGTTAGCTCTCCACTTGGCCATTCGCCACTTCCAGTTCTGGCTGGAGGGACGCCGTTTCACCGCGTTCGTTGACCACAAGCCGCTGACATTCGCGATGGCCAAGGTTTCAGAACCGTGGTCAGGCCGGCAGCAGAGACAGCTGGCTGCCATCTCAGAGTTTACTACCGAGGGGCAGTCATCTGCTGCGACTGGCTGGGGGGTGAGGGGACAGAGAAGAAGAAAAGAACAGACATGTAGAGAGCAAACAGCACGATGGGGACTCAATCTATGGGAGAGAACAAACAAATGTTAATGACCAGCAAAAAAAGATATTTCATAGAGAGTGAGGAAAGGAGTGAGGCCCAGTGCATTACTGGAGGTCCCCCGGCTGACTAAACCTATTAGCAGCATAGCTAAGGGAGGGTTCAGAAACACATGATCCCTCCCTAATTGTAGGCTATATCAAAAAGGTAGGTTTTAACCCTAATCTTAAAAACAGAGATCGAGTCTGACTCCCGAATCCAGATTGGCAGCTGATTCCACAGGAGAGGAGCTTGATAACTGAAGGCTCTCCCTCCCATTGTACTTTTGGAGATTCTAGGTATTACAAGTAGTCCTGCATTTTGGGAGCGTAGGGCTCTGTTAGGATAATACGGTAGTATCAGATCTTTTAAATAAAAAGGAGCCTGATTGTTTAGAGCTTTGTAAGTAAGAAGAAGGATTTTAAACTTAATTCTAAACTCTATGGGAAGCCAATGAAGGGAGGCCAGAACCGGAGAGATATGATCTCTCTTTCTAGTACCTGTTAAAACTCTTGCTGCAGCATTTTGGATCAGCTGAAGACTTTTTAAAGATGTTTTAGGACAACCTGATAATAAAGAATTACAATAATCTAATCTCGAGCTAACAAAAGCGTGGATCAGCTTCTCAGCATCACTCTGAGACAAGATGCTCCTAATCTTGGCAATATTACGCAAATGATAGAAGGCAGTCTTAGAAACAAATTTAATATGTGAATTGAAGGACAAATCCTGATCAAAAATAACTCCAAGGTTCCTCACAGAGCTATTAAGAGAAAGAGTAACTGCATCCAAACTGAAAGCTTGATTTGGAAAGGAATTTCTAAGGTTTTTTTGGACCAACAAGAATGACTTCAGTCTTATCTGAATTTAATAGCAGGAAATTACAAGTCATCCAAGCTTTGATTTCCTTAAGACAGGCTTCTAACTTGGCTAATTGATTACTATCATCTGACTTCATTGACAGGTATAATTGTGTGTCATCTGCATAACAATGAAAATGTATACAGTGCTTTCTAATAATGTTGCCTAACGGAAGCATATATAAACTAAAAAGAGTAGGGCCTAGCACAGATCCCTGTGGAACTCCATAACTAAGCTTTGAGTTGAAAGAAAACTCATTATTTACATGAACAAACTGGAACCTATCAGATAAATAAGATCTAAACCACTGCAACGAAGTTCCATTAAGTCCAACATAGTGTTCTAATCTATCAAGTAGAATATTATGATCGATAGTATCAAAAGCTGCACTAAGGTCTAAAAGGACAAGTACAGAAACTAGTCCATTATCAGATGCAATGAGGAGGTCGTTAGTGACCTTCGCTAAGGCTGTTTCAGTACTATGATGGATTCTAAACCCAGATTGAAACTCTTCAAGTAAACCATTTCCCTGCAGGTGGTCGAATAATTGCGTAGCAACAACTCTTTCTAAGATTTTTGAAATGAAAGGGAGATTAGAGATTGGTCTATAGTTAGCTAAAGCTCCTGGATCTAGCGTTGGCTTTTTGAGTAAGGGTTTAATTACAGCTGTTTTAAAAGCCTGCGGTACATGGCCTAAAGTTAATGAAGAATTGATTATATGAAGAATAAAGCTACCATGTATCACGTATCTGCTTCTGATTTCACACACTCCACACTGGTGACCCAAGACGTATTATGGAATACGAGGCAAGATCCCTGGAGCCGGCCCGGTCAGGAAGCTACAGCGGGGCGGCAGCCATCCCACAGATAGCCAGGACTGGAACCTACAGCCACGCGTGTGCGGTTTCAGTCAAGCTACCGGATTTCTGGCAGCACAACCCGCGCTCTTGGTTCCACCTCACCGAGGCCCAGTTCACCCTCCGGGGAGTAACGGTAGATGATACCAGATTCTACCATGTGGTCGCAGCGCTCGACGCCCGCACAGCTCAGCAGGTAGCGAGCCTGCTCCATCAGCCACCAGCCAGCAACAGATACGAGGCGCTCAAGGCTACGCTCATCCAGCGCTACACGCTCTTGGACTGTGAGAGAGCGGAGAGGCTCCTGACGCGGACCAAGCTAGGAGATGGTTCAGCCGTAGACCTGATGGAGAAGATGCTGGTGATAAGGGGCACGGACGACCGGCACTCGCTGTTTTCCCACCTCTTCCTCCAGAACCTTCTGACAGTAGTGAGAGCAGTTCTGGCCAATTCGCCGTGGCTGGCCGTGCGAGACTACCCTGCGCTAGTCCAAAAGGCAGACCGGATCATCCTCACCACCAGGGCGATCACAGTCAACGCAGCAGCGGCGGAGCCCAGCGAGACGAACAGAGGAGGCGAGGAGCCACCGACGGTAGCAGCAGCGGGGGCCAAGTAGCGTCAGAGAGACACGCTCTGTTCCCACCACCGCCGCTTCAGAGACAACGCACACAGATGTGCGCCACCGTGCCAATTCAAGCGCTCGGGAAAACGCCAAGGCCAGCGGTCGGAAACAGCTGCGACCCTTGGTGAAGAGAACAAGCTGCTCTACCTAACGGGCGCACGCTCTGGGAGGCGTTTCCTCGTGGACACCGGAGCCCAGAAGAGCTTCATCCGGCCAACCTACACTGACCGGCTGGCAGGATCTAGCGGCCCCGGGATGTTGGCTGCAAACGGCTCGGATATTAAGACCTTTGGTGAGAGGACTCTGCTCTTATCTCTACACGGCCGTACATATGAGTGGACTTTTGTCGTAGCAGCACTGAATTACCACATACTGGGGGCTGATTTTCTGTGTGCACATGGTTTACTGGTTGATGTTGCTAACAGGCGTCTGGTTAATGCACTGTCCTTTGACTCTCTCCCCTGTATAGCTCGAGTGACCCAGCCAACAGCACAAGCCAACGTCACAGCTACAGGCGGTAAGTTCCACACACTGCTCACTCAGTTCCCAGCACTCACGGTCCCGACGTTTTCGCCGGCCATCGCTAAACATGGGGTGGAGCACTTTATCATCACCACCGGGCCGCCCGTTTTTGCAAGACCTTGGCGCTTGGACGCAGCTAAGCTGGCCATAGCGCGCGAGGAGTTCGCCAACCTGGAAAGGTTGGGCATCATCAGGCGCTCAAACAGCCCATGGGCATCCCCGCTACACATGGTCCCTAAGGCTGAGGGATCGTGGCGACCGTGCGGTGATTTCCGCAGGTTGAACAACGCCACAGCACACGACCGCTACCCGATTCCCCACATACAGGATTTTTCCGTTCACCTCGCCGGAGCACACATTTTTTCCAAAATAGACCTGGTCCACAGTTACCACCAAGTCCCAGTGCGCACGGAGGACGTACTCAAAACAGCGGTAATAACTCCGTTTGGTCTATTCAAGTTCCCACGCATGCCATTCGGTTAAAAGGCGCGGCACAGACGTTCCAGCGCATGATGGATGCAGTGCTGCGCGATCTCCCGTTTGTGTTCGTCTACCTGGACGATATCCTGGTAGCCAGCGCGTCCAAAGACGAACACGAAACCCACCTCACGACGGTTTTCCGGAGGTTGGAGGAGCACGGATTAATAATCAACCCGGCGAAATGCCAGTTCAGCGTGACGGAGATTGATTTTTTGGGGCACCGCATCTCTCTAGAAGGAGCGATCCTGCTGCCTGACAAGGTGCGCGCCGTGGTGGATTTTCCCCGGCCTCAAACGGTCAGGGCGCTGCAAGAATTTTTGGGAATGGTGAACTTTTATAACTTTTTCCTTCCCAGCGTGGCACAGCTCATGCAACCATTGTACGCTGCGCTCAAGAAACAGAAACCCGCGGATGGAGTCAAATGGACCCCGGAGCGAGAGCAGCCATTCTCGGAGGTTAAAGCAGCCCTGGCAAACGCCGCACTGCCAGCGCATCCAGGCCCGACGGCCCGCATAGCGCTCAGCAATGACGCTTCAGATGTGGCCATAGGGGCTGTCGTGGAGCAGCACGTCGCCGGGGCTTTGCAGCCCCTCGCCTTTTTCAGCAGAACTTTGGGCGACAGCGAACATAAATACAGCGCGTTCGACAGAGAGTTGCTGGCTCTCCACTTGGCCATACGCCACTTCCAATTCTGGCTGGAAGGGCGCAGCTTCACCGCGTTCGTTGACCACAAGCCGCTAACATTCGCGATGGCCAAGGTTTCAGAACCTTTGTCGGGCCGGCAGCAGAGACAGCTGGCCGCGATCTCAGAGTTTACTACCGATATTCAGCATGTGTCGGGTAAACTGAATGTGGTGGCGGACTGCCTCTCGCATGCCGTGGTGGCCCCGATCTGCGTGGGGATAGATTACGCAGCCATGGCCGTGGAGCAGATTAGCGATGCAGACGTGCGCGCGCTCCAGTCTGGACCAACAGGGTTAAGGCTGGAGAGCAGGGTGCTGCAAGACGGCATGCCCCCCAATCTGCGAAGTCTCCACGGGACGCCCGTGTCCGGTGGTCCCGGCCGCGTGGCGCCGCCGCGTGTTTCAGTCGGTTCACACTCTGGCACACCCCGGAGTGCGTGGGTCGGTCAAAATGGTGGGAGAGAAGTTTGTGTGGCCGAGCCTACGCAAACAAGTGAAAGAGTGGGCTGCAGCCTGCGGGGCATGCCAACGAGCCAAGGTACACAGACACACGAAGGCTCCCTTGGAGCCGTTTCTTATTCTGGCTAAGAGGTTCGACCATGTTCACGTGGACCTCGTGGGCCCCCTCCCGCCATCACAGGGGTGCACGCATCTCCTGACAATGGTGGACCGCACTACGCGCTGGCCAGAGGCGGTTCCGCTAGCGGCAACCACGTCTGCAGACGTGGCGCGCACTTTTTTAACAACATGGGTGGCGCGTTTTGGAGTCCCGTCGGACATTACGTCCGACGGGGGCCCTCAATTTGTTTCCGAACTCTGGTCTGTGATAGCCCGCAGCCTGGGTGTTACAATTCATCGCACAACCGCGTACAACCCACAGGCCAATGGGTTATGCGAGCGTTTTCATAGATCACTGAAAGCAGCACTCAGGGCTTCACTGACGGATGCAAATTAGGTAGACAAGTTACCGTGGGTTTTATTGGGGTTGCGCTCTGCGCCGAAAGAGGATCTGGAAGCTTCCCTGGCAGAGCTTGTTTTTGTGCAGCCACTACGACTGCCCGGGGAACTTCTGCCAGATAATCCTGCGCCCGGCAGCTCCCCTTCTCAGCTTTTGCAACGTAGTGCAAACACATGCACGCTGCCGGGCCCTGCCCACCACAGTTTTCCGCGTGTTTTTGTGCCTAAAACTTAGAAGAACGCAGAGTTCGTGTTTGTCAGACATGACACCCACCACCCTCCATTGCGCCCACCCTATGATGGACCGTTCAGAGTGCTGGAAACAGGGGATAAGCATTTTTTGCTAGACTTGGGGGGTAGGAGGGAGAAAATTGGCATAGACAGACTCAAACCCGCTTTCGTTGTGGCGGATGAGCAAGTGCTGTTGGCTAGGGCCCCTCGGCGTGGAAGACTCCCACGGAGAGCTCCCCAGGGAGACGATTCTCCAGAGCAGCCACATGGACAGAGTGACCCCCTCCCCCTCCACGGCTCACCCACAGTCAGACACACTTCCAGCAGCCTCCCACCGGCACAGCAGCGCCACAGAGGTGGTAAACCCCAGTTACAGCAGATATGGGAGGAGACTGAAGCCGAAACAGCGTGTGGACTGATGTTCTATTGTTCTATCTAAGTTGCTGGGGGTGGGGGCAGTGTGGGCCTGTGTGGGCCTCAGGTTATTCCACACCTTAGACAGAGACAATGAATACACATGGGAGAACAGTGGGAGTGGGGGTTGAATGAAGTGTGGTGTAGATGTCCTGCTGTTATGAGGAAGTGCCTTGAATCTTGTGAAGTGTAACTTGATGTAGAGAGAAGGATGTTTAATGTGACCAGTCAGTCTCTTCTGTGCTCGTGTGATGTGAGTGTGCAATAAATCATTTGAAATGAATCTGCTTCTGATTTCACACACTCCACAGCATAACCCATTGGCCTGTGGGTTGTACGTGGTTGTGCGATGAATTGCAATGCCCGCAGCCTGGGAGTTTGCAGATGGAGGAGATGGACACAACAGCAACACTTGAGTTTATTACCTCCACCAAGGAGGTCATGCTTTTACTGCCATTTGTCTGTCTGTCTGTCTGTCTGTTACCAACATAACTCAAAAAGTTATGAACGGATTTTGACGAAATTTTCAGGAAAGGTGTGTAATGGCACCGGGAACAGATGATTAGATTTTGGTGATGATCTGAGAGTGCATACCTCCACCAAGGCCTTTGTTTGTATTTGTGCAGCAGGATTACACAAAAACTACTGGATGGATTTGGATGAAATTTTCACCAGAGGTGGTTCTTGGCCTACAGAAGAACCCATTACATTTTGGGGATGATCTGGGAATGCATACCTCAGCCAAGGCTCTTCTCACAGTGTGTCAGCCACAAAACTCCAAAACTAATGGACAGACTTGGATCCAATTTTCACCACAAGTGGCGATAGGCCTAGACACAAGCCCATTACATTTTGGAGGTGATCCATGAGAAACGGAAGGAGCCTTGGCGGAGGTATGCGCTCTGTGAGTGCTTTTCTAGTTTATAATTGCAATATTTTTTGCCACTTTGTTACCTCCGCCAAGAGGAGGAGGTTATGTGATCATCAGCGTTGGTTTGTCTGTTTGTCTGTCAGCAAGATAACTCAAAAAGTTATGGACGGATTTTCATTAAATTTTCACACATTGTCAGAAATGGGGTATCCTACAGATGATTACATTTTGGTGGTGATCCGGATCACCGTCCACAAGAAAACCGCCATTACGCAAAATGCCATTTTCGTGAATAACTACTGAACCACTAATCCTATCATTGTCAATCCAATTGCTAGTCATATGTTTTCATGGTCAAGGAATCTGAAAACGTACACACAAACACTGTATGGGGGGAACTGTGGGCGCCATTACGGAAAATGCCATTTTCCTGAATAACTACTGAACCACTGCTTGTCATAAGTTTTCATGATCAAGGAATCTCAAGACTGTATGGGGGGGAACTGTGGCGCTTGGCGGAGGTCTGCGCTCTCCGAGTGCTTTTCTAGTTTTGTATGTATCTGACGTGTGGTTCTTTGACTTTTATAAACCTTTGTGTCATCTTTGGCATTTCTTCAGTTTTCCTCTGTTATATTTGTGACTGTTTTATGTTGTAACACTTTAGTCTTCTATGAGTTTTTTGTCTTTTAAAGGTGAACTATAAGGATTTTCATGAAAACAAATATAAAAAATAAACATAAACTAAATATTCAGTAAGGTGCAGAATTAAAGGCTTTATATTCTTTAAAAACAATATATTGATAAAAATATTTTAAGGGGAAAAATAAAAAGTAAAAAACTTACAATAACCCAGTTGCATAAATATGCACACCCTTAAACTAATACTTTGTTGCAGCACCTTTGGCTTTTATTAAAGCACTCAAATCATTTTGAGTAGGAGTCTATCAGCGTGGCACATCTTGATGTGACAATATTTGCTCACTCTTCTTTGCAAAAACGCTCCAAATCTTCAGATCACCCCACAGATATTTAATTGGATTCATGTCTGGACTCTGGCTGAGCCATTCAAAAACCTTAATCTTCTTCTGATGAAGCCATTCTTTGGTTGATCTGGATGTCTGCTTTGGGTCATTGTTGTGCTGAAAGATGAAGTTCCTCTTCCTCTTCAGCTTTCTAGCAGAAGCCTGAAGGTTTTGTGCCAACACTGACTGGTATTTGGAACTGTTCATAATTCCCTCCATCTTGACTAAGGCCCCAGTTCCAGCTGAAGAAAAACAGGCCCAAAGAATGATGCTGCCACCACCATGCTTCACTGTTGGTATGATGTTCTTTTGGTGATGAACAGTGTTGTGTTTGTGCCAAATGTCTGGGATTTCTCCAGTTTCCTCCCACAGGCCAAAAACATGCAGGTTAGGTTAACTGGAGACTCTAAAAATGGCCCTAGGTGTGAATGTTTGTGTGAATGGTAAAGGGATAGCGCTGCACTGTGGCTGCTTCATCCATCCAGGTGGATGCCCTCAATTTCCCCTCTGGGGCTCAATAAAGTATACAAAATAAAAAAAATCTAAATCAAAAATACTTTTTGGAATTATGACCAAAAAGTTCAACCTTGGTTTCATCAGACCATAACACATTTTCCCACATGTGTTTGGGAGATTTCAAGAGTGATTTTGCAAAATGTAGCCGGGCTTGGATGTTTTTCTTCATAAGATAAGGCTTCCGTCTTGCCACCCTAGACGGGAGATTGTTGTCACATGTACTAAAATGGCTAAAACAACATGGCTAAAAACAACTACAGCCGGCATGAGCTCCTTACGATTGCA
Source organism: Pholidichthys leucotaenia (assembly GCA_020510985.1). Taxonomy (NCBI): domain Eukaryota; kingdom Metazoa; phylum Chordata; class Actinopteri; order Cichliformes; family Pholidichthyidae; genus Pholidichthys; species Pholidichthys leucotaenia. The sequence continues at coordinate 69,586 of JAJAQF010000144.1, read as the reverse complement.
GTTTCATGCAAGCAGAATGTTACAGCAGAGTTTGTTCGATTGCATGACATACCGGCGTTTATAGCGAGGGGACTGGGCGGTCCGTGGATTACCATCCCAGAGAGGAGGCGCCGGCGGCGGAGGAGAGAGAGGAGACAGAAGCAGGGATGCCGGGCCGGGGCGCTAGCTAGACTACGGCGGCAGCCACACAGACCACCGCTACCGAGTCTCTTCATCTCAAACGTCAGAGCACTTTTGAACAAGATGGATGAGCTGAGGCTGCAGATAACAACAAAACCGATAAGGGATAGCTGCATTCTGCCGATCATCGAGACTTGGCTTCAACCATCCATCCCGGACAATGCTATGGAGCTAGCAGGCTATACCGTACAGTGGCATGAAAGAATGAGGGACTCCGGGAAGACTAGAGGAGGTGGGCTCTGCATGTACATTAGCAACAGCTGGTGCACAGACACGGCGATTGTGGACAGTCACTGCTCCTCAGACTTGGAATATGTGACTGTAAAATGTAGACCATTCTAGTTACTGAGAGAATTCACCGTCGTCATGGTAACTGCTGTATACATTTCACCTGACGCTAGTGCTAACGCGGCTAACGGATATTTATATGACAGTCTGAGCAAACAGCAGAGTTTACATCCTGAGGCTGTGCATATTGTAGCAGGGGATTTTAACAATGTGGACTTGAAAAAGGTGCTCCCCAAGTTCCACCAGCATGTTAATTGTGCTACTAGGGGAGCAAATACACTTGATAAACTGTATTCCAACATCAAGTAGGGCTTTAGGGTCATCCCACTTCCACATCTGGGCCAGTCTGACCACATGTCCCTGCGTGTAATCCCAGCATATGCACCACTCAGGAAAACTGCTCCTATTATTACAAAAACAGTTAAAACATGGCCCGATGGTGCAACGCAGCAGCTGCAGGACTGCTTCAATAGGATAAATTGGGACATTTTTTAACACCCAGACCTGGACATATTTATGGATAGTGTGCTGTGTTATATTAAAACCTGCATGGACATTGTCACAGTTCAGTTCAATTCAACTTTATTTATATAGCGCCATTTCACAACAACAGTCATCTCATAGCACTATCAACTGTAGGGGGAAACCCCCACAGTTGCAGAAAGACCCCAGCAATCAGGCGATCCCCTGTGAGCAAGCACTTGGCGACGGTGGAGAGGAAAAACTCCCTTTTAACAGGAAGAAACCTCCAGCAGAACCAGGTTCAGGGAGGGGCAGTCATCTGCTGCGACTGGCTGGGGGGTGAGTGGATAGAGAAGAAGAAAAGAACAGACATGTAGAGAGCAAACAGCACGATGGGGACTCAATCTATGGGAGAGAACAAACAAATGTTAATGACCAGCAAAAAAAAATATTTCATAGAGAGTGAGGAAAGGAGTGAGGCCCAGTGCATTACTGGAGGTCCCCCGGCTGACTAAACCTATTAGCAGCATAACTAAGGGAGGGTTCAGAAACACATGATCCCTCCCTAATTGTAGGCTTTATCAAAAAGGTAGGTTTTAGCCCTATTCTTAAAAACAGAGATCGAGTCTGACTCCCGAATCCAGATTGGCAGCTGGTTCCACAGGAGAGGAGCTTGATAACTGAAGGCTCTGCCTCCCATTGTATTTTTGGAGATTCTAGGTATTACAAGTAATCCTGCATTTTGGGAGCGTAGTGCTCTGTTAGGATAATACGGTAGTATCAGATCTTTTAAATAAAAAGGAGCCTGATTGTTTAGAGCTTTGTAAGTAAGAAGAAGGATTTTAAACTTAATTCTAAACTCTATGGGAAGCCAATGAAGGGAGGCCAGAACCGGAGAGATATGATCTCTCTTTCTAGTACCTGTTAAAACTCTTGCTGCAGCATTTTGGATCAGCTGAAGACTTTTTAAAGATGTTTTAGGACAGCCTGATAATAAAGAATTACAATATTCTAATCTCGAGCTAACAAAAGTGTGGATCAGCTTCTCAGCATCACTCTGAGACAAGATGCTCCTAATACTGACGCACTCTACAAGAAGGGACAGCGCAGGCTGTTCCTACTGAGGAGGCTCAGGTCTTTTGGTGTACAAGGGGCGCTGCTGAAGACATTCTATGACACGGTGGTGGCATCAGCCATCACTTTTGGAGTGGTCTGCTGGGTCAGTGGCATTACCGCAGCCGATAGGAAGAGACTGAACAAACTGATCAAGAAAGCTAGCTCTGTCCTGGGGCAGCGCCTTGAACCAGTGGAGGAGATAGGAGAGAGGAGGACGGTGGCTAAACTGTCATCTCTGCTGGAGTCCGAGTTCCACCCTATGCAGGACATACTGAATGCACTGAGGAGCTCATTTAGCAGCAGACTACATCATCCCAGGTGCACAACCGAGAGGTTTCACAGGTCCTTCCTACCAATGGCTGTCAGACTGTACAACCTAAGCAGGGCTGCTCGCAGAGATAGCAAAAAGACGTAACAAACTAATAGTTTTTTTGAATGCAAAAGATGCAATAGACTTACACAATGGTCCCCTCTGGCATACAACTAGGAAAATACCGGTCGCTATGGAGGGTGAGAATATGTATGGGCACATAATCATACCATGTAGGATAACTAAGTAGATGGTTGTGCTGTTCCATCCCATCTAGCTGCAATGCTCCGCACTGGGTGTGTTTATATTTATATATCTATATATTTATTCCATCTAGCTACATTGCTCCGCACTGTGTGTCTGTGTGTGTGTGTGTGTGTGTGTATATATATATTTATAGTAATATGTACATATGTATATTAGCTGCTCTTGCTTTTTTTTCTTGCCTTCTGATTGTTGCTCTGAGTGTTGCTATCCCTGTGCAGTTGCAATCCTGGAATTTCCCCATTGTGGGACTAATAAAGGCTTATCTTATCTTGGCAATATTACGCAAATGATAGAAGGCAGTCTTAGAAACAAATTTAATATGTGAATTGAAGGACAGACCTTGATCAAAAATAATTCCAAGGTTCCTCACAGAGCTATTAAGAGAAAAAGTAACTGCATCCAAACTGAAAGTTTGATTTGGAAAGGAATTTCTAAGGTTTTTTGGACCAACAAGAATAACTTCAGTCTTATCTGAATTTAATAGCAGGAAATTATAAGTCATCCAAGCTTTGATTTCCTTAAGACAGGCTTCTAACTTGGCTAATTGATTACTATCATCTGGCTTCATTGACAGGTATAATTGTGTGTCATCTGCATAACAATGAAAATGTATACAGTGCTTTCTAATAATGTTGCCTAACGGAAGCATATATAAACTAAAAAGAGTAGGGCCTAGCACAGATCCCTGTGGAACTTCATGACTAAGCTTTGAGTTGAAAGAAAACTCATTATTTACATGAACAAACTGGAACCTATCAGATAAATAAGATCTAAACCACTGCAACGGAGTTCCATTAAGTCCAACATAATGTTCTAATCTATCAAGTAGAATATTATGATTGATAGTATCAAAAGCTGCACTAAGGTCTAAAAGGACAAGTACAGAAACCAGTCCATTATCAGATGCGTTGAGGAGGTCGTTAGTGACCTTTGCTAAGGCTGTTTCAGTACTATGATGGATTCTAAACCCAGATTGAAACTCTTAAAGTAAACCATTTCCCTGCAGGTGGTCAAATAATTGCGTAGCAACAACTCTTTCTAAGATTTTTGAAATGAAAGGGAGATTAGAGATTGGTCTATAGTTAGCTAAAGCTCCTGGATCTAGCGTTGGCTTTTTGAGTAAGGGTTTAATTACAGCCGTTTTAAAAGCCTGCAGTACATGGCCTAAAGTTAATGAAGAATTGATTATATGAAGAATAAAGCTACCAATAGAGTGGGAAGACTTCTTTAAATAACCTGGTAGGAATAGGGTCTAAAAGACAGGATGAAGGTTTGGGTGAGGAAACTATTTTGTCTAACTCACAAAGGTCGATTGGAGTAAACTCATCAAGACAGACATCAATAGAAGGAGTTGTAGTAGTTACAGTATTTAAGTTAACTGTGGGAAGAATCTGATTGATTTTATCTCTGATGGATGAAATTTTATTATTGAAAAAGTTCATAAAGTCCTGACTAGTAAGCTCTAAGGGGATGCTAGGATTGACAGAGTCCTGACTCTTTGTCAACCTGGCTACAGTGCTGAAAAGAAACCTGGGATTATTCTTGTTCTCTTCTATTAATGCAGAGTAATAACTCGTTCTAGCTTTTAAAAGAGATTTTTTTATAAATTAAAAGATGATTTCTCCAAGCTAAATAGATTTCATCTAAATTAGTGGAGCACCATTTTCTTTCTAATTGACGAGTCTTCTGTTTTAAGCTACGAGTTTCTGTGTTGAACCAAGGAGTTAGAAATCTCTGATTAGACTTTTTCTTTTTTAAGGGGGCCACCAAGTCTAGAGCCTGATGCAGAGAAGCTGAAACACTATCCACCATGTTATCAATTACAGAAGGAGCAAGCTGTCTATAGCTTATTTCCGTTGTGTTGACACATGGCATAGAGGAAACAATCTGCATAAATTTGGTAACAGCATCATCTGAGAGGCATCTACTGTAATAATATTTTTCTTTAGGGGCCAAATAGTCAGAAATAGTAAAATCAAAGGTTAACAGACAATGGTCTGACAGTACAGGGTTATGAGGAGACACTACAAGATTTTCTATTTCTATGCCATATGTCAGAACAAGGTCCAATGTATGGTGGAGGTAATGAGTAGAATTTCCTACTTTCTGAGAAAACCCAATCGAGTCTAATATTGAATTGAATGCCACATTAAGGCAGTCACTAACTACATCCACATGTATATTAAAGTCCCCTACTATAATTATTCTATCAGATTTCAGCACTAAATCAGCTAAGAAATCAGCAAATTCGGATAAAAATTCTGAGTAGGTTGATGGGGGACGATAAACTATGGCAAATAAAATTGGGTTTAACCTAAAATTTCTAAAGTGCCCAATACTGAGGACCAGGCCCTCAAAGGAATTATAACATGTTTTTTGCTTTACATTAACTAGTAATTTGGAATGGTAAATTGTTGCTACTCCTCCTCCACGATTAGAACTTCTGGGATTTTGACAGTTTAAATAACCAGAGGGAGTTGATTCATTTAAATCAACATAATCCTCTTGCCCTAACCAAGTCTCTGTAAGGGAAATTAAATCACTCTGATGATCAATTAACAGATCATGGACTAGCAGAGACTTGGGAGTTAGAGACCTAATATTTAATAAACCACATTTAATTTTTAAATTATGAGGAGGAACAGAAGCCAAATCATTCAATTTAGAGGCTTTATGTTTAATCTGAGTTTTACCAATATTTTGCTTTATCACTTTGGGATGCTTATATATCCATCCATCCATCCATCTTCTACCGCTTTTCCGGAGGTCCGGGTCGTGGAAGCAGCAGTTCAAGCAGAGAAGCACAGACTTCCCTCTCCCCAGCCACCTGCTCCAGCTCTTCAGAGGGGATACCAAGGCGTTCCCAGACCAGCTGGGAGACATAGTATCTCCACCGAGTCCTGGGTCTGCCCCGGGGTCTCCTCCCAGTGGGACATGCCTGAAACACCTCAAGCGAGAGGCGTCCAGGAGGCATCCTAATCAGATGCCCATACCACCTCAACTGACTCCTTTCAATGTGGAGGAGCAGCAGTTCTACTCTGAGCCTCTCCCGGATGACTGAGCTCCTCACCCTATCTCTGAGGGTGAGTCCAGCAATCCTACGGAGAAAGCTCATTTCAGCCGCTTGTATCCGCGATCTCGTTCTTTCGGTCATTACCCAAAGCTCGTGACCATAGGCGAGAGTAGGAACGTAGATTGACTGGTAAATCGACAGCTTTGCCTTAGAACTAAGCTCCCTCTTCACCACAACAGACCGGTACAACGTCCGCATCACTGCAGATGCTGCTCCAATCCGTCTGTCGATCTCTCGCTCCATTTTCCCCTCACTCGTGAACAAGACCCCAAGATACTTAAACTCCTCCACTTGGGGCAGGAGCCTGTCCCCAACCCGGAGAGGACAATCACCACCTTTTTCTGGCTGAGGACCATGGACTCGGACTTGGAGGTGTTGATTCTCATCCCAGCCGCTTCACACTCAGCGGCAAACCGTCCCAGCAAGAGCTGTAGGTCATTTCTGGATGAAGCCAACAGGACAACATCATCTGCAAACAACAGAGATGAGATCCTGTGGTCACCAAGCATGACACCCTCCATTCCCTGGCTGCGCCTAGAAATCATGTCCATAAAAATTATGAACAGGATCGGTGACAAAGGGCAGCCCTGGCGGAGTCCAACTCTCACTGGGAATGACTCCGACCGAGTGTTGGCAATACGAACCAAACTCTCACAACGGTCGTACAGAGACCGAATAGCTCGTAACAAGAAGCCCGATACCCCATACTCCCGAAGCACCCCCCACAAAAATCCACGAGGGACGTGGTCAAATGCCTTCTCCAAGTCCACAAAACACATGTAAACTGGTTGGGCAAACTCCCACGAACCCTCAAGAATTCTCGAGAGGGTAAAGAGCTGGTCCGATGTGCCACGGCCAGGACGAAAACCACACTGCTCCTCCTGAATCCGAGGTTCGACCAACGGCCGGACTCTCCTCTCCAGTACCTTGGCATAGACCTTCCCAGGGAGGCTGAGGAGTGTGATCCCTCTAAAGTTGGAGAACACCCTCCGGTCCCCTTTTTTGAAGAGAGGAACTACCACCCTGGTTTGCCATGCCAAAGGCACTGACCCCGACCTCCACGCAATGTTGCAGAGGCGTGTCAACCATGACAACCCAACAACATCCAGGGCCTTGAGGTACTCAGGGCGAATCTCGTCCACCCCTGGGGCCTGGCCACCAAGGAGATTTTTAACCACCTTGGCGACCTCAGCCCCTGTGATAGGCGAGTCATCCCCTTAGTCACCAAACCCTGCTTCCTCTGTGGAAGGCGTATCAGTGGGATTGAGGAGATCCTCAAAGTATTCCTTCCACCGCCCGACGATATCCCCAGTTGAAGTCAACAGTGTCCCATCCGCACCATACACAGTGTGGACGGGGAGCTGCTTTCCCCTCCTGAGCCGCCGAACAGTTTGCCAGAATCTCTTTGAAGCCGACCGAAAGTCTTGTTCCATGGCCTCACCGAACTCCTCCCATACCCGGGTTTTTGCTTCAGCAACCACCCAAGCTGCACTCCGCTTGGCCTGCCGGTACACCTCAGCTGCTTCGGGAGTCCCACAAGCCAACCAAGCTTGATAGGACTCCTTCTTCAGCTTAATGGCCCCCTTCACCACTGGTGTCCACCACTTGGTTCGGGGGTTGCCACCACGAGATGCACCGACCACCTTGCGGCCGCAGCTCTGGGCCGCCACTTCAACAACAGAGGTGGAGAACATGGCCCATTCAGACTCCATGTCTCCAGACTCCCTCGGAATGTGGTTGAAGTTCTTCCGGAGGTGGGAGTTGAAGACCTCCCGGACAGGGGCCTCAGCCAGACGCTCCCAGCACACCCTCACTATACGTTTGGGTCTACCAGGTCTGAATGGCTTCCTCTCCTGCCATCGGATCCAACTCACCACCAGGTGGTGATCAGTGGTGGTGGTCTGTGTGGTGTCCTAAAAATCACGTGGGCTACATTGACAATTGGAGCTCTTTTTGGGGAAAACCTGGTCTTATTAGACGAGACAGCATTCATCCCACGTTGGATGGTGCTTCTCATTTATCTAACAATCTGGCATCTTTTTTATCCAAATTTCCAAAACCCTGACTACTCAGAGTTGGGACCAGGAAGCAGAGTCGCAGTCTTACACGCCTCTCTGCAGCTCCTCTTCATCCGCCACCCCTCAACTTAGCCCCTGACTTCCCCATCAGAAAATCGTTGTCGGCTCCCTCCAAAGTGAATAAAAATATAATGTATAAGCATCCCAAAGTGATAAAGCAAAATATTGGTAAAACTCAAATTAAACATAAAGCCTCTAAACTGAATGATTTGGCCTCTGTTCCTCCTCATAATTTAAAAATTAAATGTGGTTTATTAAATATTAGGTCTCTAACTCCCAAGTCTCTGTTAGTCCATGATCTGTTAATTGATCATCAGATTGATTTAATTTCCCTTACAGAGACTTGGTTAGGGCAAGAGGATTATGTTGGTTTAAATGAATCAACTCCCGCTGGTTATTTAAACTGTCAAAATCCCAGAAGTTCTGGTCGTGGAGGAGGAGTAGCAACAATTTACCATTCCAAATTACTAGTTAATGTAAAGCAAAAAACATGTTATAATTCCTTTGAGGGCCTGGTCCTCAGTATTGGGCACTTTAGCAATTTTAGGTTAAACCCAATTTTATTTGCCATAGTTTATCGTCCCCCATCAACCTACTCAGAATTTTTATCCAAATTTGCTGATTTCTTAGCTGATTTAGTGCTGAAATCTGATAGAATAATTATAGTAGGGGACTTTAACATACATGTGGATGTAGATAGTGACTGCCTTAATGTGGCTTTTAATTCAATATTAGACTCGATTGGGTTTTCTCAGAAAGTAGGAAATTCTACTCATTATCTTCACCATACATTGGACCTTGTTCTGACATATGGCATAGAAATAGAAAATCTTGTAGTGTCTCCTCATAACCCTGTACTGTCAGACCATTGTCTGTTAATCTTTGATTTTACTATTTCTGACTATTTGGCTCCTAAAGAAAAATATTATTACAGTAGATGCCTCTCAGATGATGCTGTTTCCAAATTTATGCAGATTGTTTCCTCTATGCCATGTGTCAACACAACGGAAATAAGCTATAGACAGCTTGCTCCTTCTGTAATTGATAACATGGTGGATAGTGTTTCAGCTTCTCTGCATCAGGCTCTAGACTTGGTGGCCCCCTTAAAAAAGAAAAAGTCTAATCAGAGATTTCTAACTCCTTGGTTCAACACAGAAACTTGTAGCTTAAAACAGAAGACTCGTCAATTAGAAAGAAAATGGCGCTCTACTAATTTAGATGAAATCTATTTAGCTTGGAGAAATCATCTTTTAATTTATAAAAAATCTCTTAGAAAAGCTAGAACTAGTTATTACTCTGCATTAATAGAAGAGAACAAGAATAATCCCACGTTTCTTTTCAGTACTGTAGCCAGGTTGACAAAGAGTCAGGACTCTGTCAATCCTAGCATTCCCTTAGAGCTTACTAGTCAGGACTTTATGAACTTTTTCAATAATAAAATTTCATCCATCAGAGATAAAATCAATCAGATTCTTCCCACAGTTAACTTAAATACTGTAACTACTACAACTCCTTCTATTGATGTCTGTCTTGATGAGTTTACTCCAATCGACCTTTGTGAGTTAGACAAAATAGTTTCCTCATCCAAACCTTCAACTTGTCTTTTAGACCCTATTCCTACCAGGTTATTTAAAGAAGTCTTCCCACTTATTGGTAGCTTTATTCTTCATATAATCAATTCTTCATTAACTTTAGGCCATGTACCGCAGGCTTTTAAAACGGCTGTAATTAAACCCTTACTCAAAAAGCCAACGCTAGATCCAGGAGCTTTAGCTAACTATAGACCAATCTCTAATCTCCCTTTCATTTCAAAAATCTTAGAAAGAGTTGTTGCTACGCAATTATTTGACCACCTGCAGGGAAATGGTTTACTTGAAGAGTTTCAATCTGGGTTTAGAATCCATCATAGTACTGAAACAGCCTTAGCGAAGGTCAATAACAACCTCCTCATTGCATCTGATAATGGACTAGTTTCTGTACTTGTCCTTTTAGACCTTAGTGCAGCTTTTGATACTATCGATCATAATATTCTACTTGATAGATTAGAACACTATGTTGGACTTAATGGAACTTCGTTGCAGTGGTTTAGATCTTATTTATCTGATAGGTTCCAGTTTGTTCATGTAAATAATGAGTTTTCTTTCAACTCAAAGCTTAGTCATGGAGTTCCACAGGGATCTGTGCTAGGCCCTACTCTTTTTAGTTTATATATGCTTCCGTTAGGCAACATTATTAGAAAGCACTGTATACATTTTCATTGTTATGCAGATGACACACAATTATACCTGTCAATGAAGCCAGATGATAGTAATCAATTATCAAAGTTAGAAGCCTGTCTTAAGGAAATCAAAGCTTGGATGACTTGTAATTTCCTGCTATTAAATTCAGATAAGACTGAAGTCATTCTTGTTGGTCCAAAAAACCTTAGAAATTCCTTTCCAAATCAAACTTTCAGTTTGGATGCAGTTACTCTTTCTCTTAACAGCTCTGTGAAGAACCTTGGAGTTATTTTTGATCAGGATTTGTCCTTCAATTCACACATTAAATTTGTTTCTAAGACTGCCTTCTATCATTTGCGTAATATTGCCAAGATTAGGAGCATCTTGTCTCAGAGTGATGCTGAGAAGCTGATCCACGCTTTTGTTAGCTCGAGATTAGATTACTGTAATTCTTTATTATCAGGCTGTCCTAAAACATCTTTAAAAAGTCTTCAGCTGATCCAAAATGCTGCAGCAAGAGTTTTAACAGGTACTAGAAAGAGAGATCATATCTCTCCGGTTCTGGCATCCCTTCATTGGCTTCCCATAGAGTTTAGAATTAAGTTTAAAATCCTTCTTCTTACTTACAAAGCTCTAAACAATCAGGCTCCTTTTTATTTAAAAGATCTGATACTACCGTATTATCCTAACAGAGCACTACACTCCCAAAATGCAGGATTACTTGTAATACCTAGAATCTCCAAAAGTACAATGGGAGGCAGAGCCTTCAGTTATCAAGCTCCTCTCCTGTGGAATCAGCTGCCAATCTGGATTCGGGAGTCAGACTCGATCTCTGTTTTTAAGAATAGGGCTAAAACCTACCTTTTTGATATAGCCTACAATTAGGGAGGGATCATGTGTTTCTGAACCCTCCCTTAGTTATGCTGCTAATAGGTTTAGTCAGCCGGGGGACCTCCAGTAATGCACTGGGCCTCACTCCTTTCCTCACTCTCTATGAAATATTTTTTTTTTGCTGGTCATTAACATTTGTTTGTTCTCTCCCATAGATTGAGTCCCCATCGTGCTGTTTGCTCTCTACATGTCTGTTCTTTTCTTCTTCTCTATCCCCTCACCCCCCAGCCAGTCGCAGCAGATGACTGCCCCTCCCTGAGCCTGGTTCTGCTGGAGGTTTCTTCCTGTTAAAAGGGAGTTTTTCCTCTCCACCGTCGCCAAGTGCTTGCTCACAGGGGATCGCCTGATTGCTGGGGTCTTTCTGCAAATGTGGGGGTTCCCCCTACAGTTGATAGTGCTATGAGATGACTGTTGTTGTGAAATGGCGCTATATAAATAAAGTTGAATTGAATTGATCAGTTGATAGCTCTGCACCTCTCTTTACTCGGGTGTCCAAGACATACGGTCGCAGGTCTGATGATACGATAACAAAATCGATCATCGACCTGCGACCTAGGGTGTCCTGGTGCCAGGTGCACATATGGACACCCTTATGCTTGAACATGGTGTTCGTTATGGACAGACTGTGGTTAGCAAAGAAGTCCAATAACTGAACACCACTCGGGTTCAGATCGGGTTTAGAAAGCTTGGGATCAGTCCGCCAAGGTCTCCGCCTTTGACCGCCACCTAATCCACATAGCACCGGACCCCCATGATCCCTCCTGCAGGTGGTGAACCCACTGGAGGGCGGACCCATGTAACTCCTTCGGGCTGAGCCCGGCCGGGTCCCATGGGTGGAAACCCGGCCACCAGACGCTAGCCTTCGAGCCCCTCCCCCAGGCCTGGCTCCAGGGTGGGGCCCCGGTAACCCCATACCGGGCGGGGTACACTGAATCCTTGATATACAATTTATCATGAGAGTCTGTTGGATTGTTTTTAGTCTGGCCCTTCACCCAGGACCAGTTTGTCTTGGGAGACCCTATCAGAGGCAAATTGCCCCCGGACAACATAGCTCCTGGTATCACTGGGGCACGCAAACCCCCCCACCACGATAAGGTGACGATCCATGAGGAGGATGCTTATATTGTAGCGGTTTGATTAAACCCCCCACAACACACAGACAGAACACAGAGACAGTCAGCTCGCACTCCTGGGGTTTGTTCCGCTACATGCTGAGTTTACAGCCTTGAAGTTAAAGTGTTCATGCATTTGGTCCTTACTGTGCTTCTGCTGAGCATCTTACATATGTAGATGTGCTTTGGTGTATTGATGTCTACAGGTAGACGCGTTTCTTCTGTCTCACCTATGTGATGTTAATTATTGCCTTTCATCCATTGTACTCATGCGTCCTGTCCTTACTGTGACCTAGAGACTCAGATCAATATGTAGATGTGCCTGTTGGCCTCTTTGTCCTACACTTGGAGCGAGGTCTAGCTAATCTGCCATTGTGATGCATGTCTCACAAATGCAAATATCTCCTGCCTGTTCTGTTATCCCTTTGATCATTCTAACTGTGGGGTATGTCCCTTTGATGTATTGTTATGGTCAAGTATTTAAGGGGCAACTCTGTAACGCAATCTCTCTCTCTCTCACTCTGATCCTGCAACTGGTAGACACACCGTGTCTCCTCTCCTTCTCTGAGAGCCGTGGGCTCGCTCTCGGCGCTCATGCACGGCGCCGGGAGCGGAGCTCGTGATGGCGGTATGATTAATAAAACCTGCTTAAAACCACAGCATCGCTGCTTATTTTTTCATGCCGCCGCACTGGTGACCCCTCGAACACGCACACGTTTTGTGCGAAAGCAACCTTCCGAGCTGGACAGCCGCACAGCTGCGCTGGTGACCCCGCCTGAAAGCACACGCTTTGTGCAAAGCAACTTCTGGTCTGGACCGCAGCACTGGTGACCCGACGCTGAAACGAACACGCTGCCAGTGAACGCAACACCCGGGGTGATTCTCCGACGACAAGCCAACGCAACAGCTCCCTTCTGCTTCAGGGAGATTTCGACGCAGAGTTTCCAGGTTGAAACCCTCCGGAGACCACCCACGACCGGGAAAGCTGCAGCAACGTTTCATGGTGAGATCTGCACACCTGAGATCTGCACATCCACGCTGGACCGGCCGCTCTCACTGAGAGCGCACGCACCTCGTCCTCTCTCCACGACGGCAACCTCCAGGGCCGACGGAGAGCGCAGCGCGTGGAACTGAACGCACCATGGCTGCACGAGCAACAACGATCGTCTCCTCCCTCTCACCGCTCCAACGCAGCTGCACGAGGCCGGGGCACAGAGATCGTCTATTGCCCCGCACCGCTCCAACGCATCTCCACGAGCCCGAGGCACAAAGATCGTCTATTGCCTCACACCGCTCCAACGCACCACGACCGAACGACGCACAGCTCGACCTGGATTTTATCGGCGCCGTCTGCGCTGATCTCCGCCAAGTTTCTGCACCCTGACTCGCCACTCCAGCGGCCCACCCACGCCACGGAACCCCCGCGCACGCTCGGGGAGTTACAAGGACGGCGCATCACGCACGGGACAAGTAACGGCTCCACAGACTGCCTTCCTCCTTCGCCGCTGCCTTTCAGGGTGCTCGCTCACCTGAGGCACGCATGCAGCATACTGGAAGGATTTGTTAACAGTCTCAGCCACGCCAGAGACCGCCATCGTCCTCCGCCGCTGCTCACAGACCCTTCAGGGCTGCTCGTTCACCTGAAGCAAGCACGCAGCTCGCCACTGGATTTTTTAATGGTCTTAGCCACGGCACTAAGGGATTTCAGCCGTCAGCTGTTCCCGGGAGCTTTGGGGTTGCTTCAGCACCCAAAGCCAACAGTCCCTCTGCTTGGTTTCCTTTTTTTTTTCTTACAGCCGCTCCTGCTTTTCTTCATGGCCACGAGAGGAGTCAGAGACTAATTTTTCTTCTTCTGATCTCTGCATGTTCAGACGGGACATCGCGGAGCAGCAAACACTTTTGGCGCGACTACCCCCCCCCCCTCCTCCTGCACAGAGCTTTTCCCTGCTCGCTGCCCAGACTGCAACATCGAGGTCACGGCCCCCTACCGTTTCCCTCTTGGGGGGGAGCAGTGTAGCGGTTTGATTAAACCCCCCACAACACACAGACAGAACACAGAGACAGTCAGCTCGCACCCCTGGGGTTTGTTCCGCTGCATGCTGAGTTTACAGCCTTGAAGTTAAAGTGTTCATGCATTTTGTCATTACTGTGCTTCTTCTGAGCATCGTACATATGTAGATGTGTTTCGGTGTATTAATGTCTACAGGTAGACGCGCTTCTTCTAGTTCACCTCTGTGATGTTAATTATTGCCTTTCATCCATTGTACTCATGCGCCCTGTCCTTACTGTGACCTAGAGACTCAGATCAATATGTAGATATGCCTGTTGGCCTCTTTGTCCTACACTTGGAGCGAGGTCTAGCTAATCTGCCCTTGGTCTCACAAATGCAAATACCTCCTGCCTGTTCTATTATCCCTTTGATCATTCTAACTGTGGAGTATGTCCCTTTGATGTATTGTTATGGTCAAGTATTTAAGGTGCATCTCTGTAACGCACTCTCTCTCACTCGCTCTCTCACTCTGATCCTGCAACTGGTAGACACACCGTGTCTCCTCTCCTTCTCTGAGAGCCGGAGCTCGCTCTCGGCGCTCATGCACGGCGCCGGGAGCGGAGCTCGTGACGGCGGTATGATTAATAAAACCTGCTTAAAACCACAGCATCGCTGCTTATTTTTTCATGCCGCCGCACTGGTGACCCCTCGAACACGCACACGTTTTGTGCGAAAGCAACCTTCCGAGCTGGACAGCCGCACAGCTGCGCTGGTGACCCCGCCTGAAAGCACACGCTTTGTGCAAAGCAACTTCTGGTCTGGACCGCAGCACTGGTGACCCGACGCTGAAACGAACACGCTGCCAGTGAACGCAACACCCGGGGTGATTCTCCGACGACAAGCCAACGCAACAGCTCCCTTCTGCTTCAGGGAGATTTCGACGCAGAGTTTCCAGGTTGAAACCCTCCGGAGACCACCCACGACCGGGAAAGCTGCAGCAACGTTTCATGGTGAGATCTGCACACCTGAGATCTGCACATCCACGCTGGACCGGCCGCTCTCACTGAGAGCGCACGCACCTCGTCCTCTCTCCACGACGGCAACCTCCAGGGCCGACGGAGAGCGCAGCGCGTGGAACTGAACGCACCATGGCTGCACGAGCGACAACGATCGTCTCCTCCCTCTCACCGCTCCAACGCAGCTGCACGAGGCCGGGGCACAGAGATCGTCTATTGCCCCGCACCGCTCCAACGCATCTCCACGAGCCCGAGGCACAAAGATCGTCTATTGCCTCACACCGCTCCAACGCACCACGACCGAACGACGCACAGCTCGACCTGGATTTTATCGGCGCCGTCTGCGCTGATCTCCGCCAAGTTTCTGCACCCTGACTCGCCACTCCAGCGGCCCACCCACGCCACGGAACCCCCGCGCACGCTCGGGGAGTTACAAGGACGGCGCATCACGCACGGGACAAGTAACGGCTCCACAGACTGCCTTCCTCCTTCGCCGCTGCCTTTCAGGGTGCTCGCTCACCTGAGGCACGCATGCAGCATACTGGAAGGATTTGTTAACAGTCTCAGCCACGCCAGAGACCGCCATCGTCCTCCGTCGCTGCTCACAGGACCTTCAGGGCTGCTCGTTCACCTGAAGCAAGCACGCAGCTCGCCACTGGATTTTTTAATGGTCTTAGCCACGGCACTAAGGGATTTCAGCCGTCAGCTGTTCCCGGGAGCTTTGGGGTTGCTTCAGCACCCAAAGCCAACAGTCCCTCTGCTTGGTTTACTTTTTTTTTTCTTACAGCCGCTCCTGCTTTTCTTCATGGCCACGAGAGGAGTCAGAGACTAATTTTTCTTCTTCTGATCTCTGCATGTTCAGACGGGACATCGCGGAGCAGCAAACACTTTTGGCGCGACTACCCCCCCCCCTCCTCCTGCACAGAGCTTTTCCCTGCTCGCTGCCCAGACTGCAACATCGAGGTCACGGTCCCCTACCGTTTCCCTCTTGGGGGGGAGCAGTGTAGCGGTTTGATTAAACCCCCCACAACACACAGACAGAACACAGAGACAGTCAGCTCGCACTCCTGGGGTTTGTTCCGCTGCATGCTGAGTTTACAGCCTTGAAGTTAAAGTGTTCATGCATTTGGTCCTTACTGTGCTTCTGCTGAGCATCTTACATATGTAGATGTGCTTTGGTGTATTGATGTCTACAGGTAGACGCGTTTCTTCTGTCTCACCTATGTGATGTTAATTATTGCCTTTCATCCATTGTACTCATGCGCCCTGTCCTTACTGTGACCTAGAGACTCAGATCAATATGTAGATGTGCCTGTTGGCCTCTTTGTCCTACACTTGGAGCGAGGTCTAGCTAATCTGCCATTGTGATGTATGTCTCACAAATGCAAATATCTCCTGCCTGTTCTGTTATCCCTTTGATCATTCTAACTGTGGGGTATGTCCCTTTGATGTATTGTTATGGTCAAGTATTTAAGGGGCAACTCTGTAACGCAATCTCTCTCTCTCTCACTCTGATCCTGCAACTGGTAGACACACCGTGTCTCCTCTCCTTCTCTGAGAGCCGTGGGCTCGCTCTCGGCGCTCATGCACGGCGCCGGGAGCGGAGCTCGTGACGGCGGTATGATTAATAAAACCTGCTTAAAACCACAGCATCGCTGCCTATTTTTTCATGCCGCCGCAATATATTATATTTTTATTTACTTTGGAGGGAGCAGACAATGATTCTCTGATGGGGAAGTCAGGGGCTAAGTTGAGGGGTGGCGGATGAAGAGGAGCTGCAGAGAGGCGTGTAAGACTGCGACTCTGCTTCCTGGTCCCAACTCTGAGTAGTCAGGGTTTTGGAAATTTGGATAAAAAAGATGCCGGATTGTTAGATAAATGAGAAGCACCATCCAACGTGGGATGAATGCTGTCTCGTCTCATAAGACCAGGTTTTCCCCAAAAAGAGCTCCAATTGTCAATGTAGCCCACGTCATTTTTAGGACACCACACAGACAGCCAGCGGTTCAAGGATGACGAGCGGCTAAACATGTCATCACTGGTCAGATTGGGGAGGGGCCCAGAGAATACTACAGTGGCAGACATCGTTTTTGCAAAGTCACACACCGATTCTACATTAAGTTTCGTGACTTCCGATTGCCAGAGACGGATGTCATTAATGCCAGCGTGAATAACAACTGTGGAGTATTTACAGTTACTTTTAGCCAGCATTTTCAAATTTGACTCGATGTCGCCTGCTCTGGAGAAAGACATCAGGATTTATCCTAACAGAAAGCCCTGGATGACCCGGGAGGTCCAGAAACTGTTGAGGGAGAGGAGAGCTGCTTTCAGGTCAGGTGACACGGCTCATTATAGCTTAGCCCGGGCTAACCTGAAAAGAGGCATCAGGAAGGCCAAGAGGGAATACTTGAGGAGGATTGAGGACCACCTGGATAGTAATAACAGCAGACAGGTGTGGGAGGGGGTGCAGCAGCTCACTAATTTCAGAGCCAACCTTAGAGCGGCTGAAGGGAGCCCCTCGCTGGCAGAGGACCTGAATATTTTTTTGCTCGTTTTGAGGTGGAGCCTCCAGAGATAGAAACAACAACGGAGCCCACAGCTCCCAGTAGCTCAAGCCTCATTGTTGAGGAGTATTAGGTGAGGAGAGTTCTGGGAGCGGTCAATCCGAGGAAGGCCACTGGACCTGACGGTGTGTCCGGGCGTGTGCTGAAGGACTGTGCGTACCAGCTGTCTGGAATCTTTACTAGGATTTTTAACCGGTCCCTGTCACAGTCCACTGTCCCACACTGTTTAAACTCCTCCACCATAATTCCTATACCCAAAAAACACAATGTTACCAGTCTTAATGATTACCGGCCAGTGGCTCTGACTCCAGTGGTGATGAAGTGTTTTGAGAAGCTTGTCAGAGCCCACATCATGTCACTTCTCCCACAGTGTTTGGACCCCCACCAGTTCGCTTATAGAACCAACAGATCCACTGAGGATGTTGTAGCCACGGCCCTCCACACTGCCCTGTTTCACCTGAAGCAGCCGGAGAGCTATGTGCGAATGCTATTTGTGGACTATAGCTCCGCCTTTAACACCATCCTCCCCGACAGACTGGTGTCCAAACTCAGGGTATTAGGACTTCCATATTCCATTTGTACTTCGATCCAAAGTTTCCTCTCAGATCGCAGCCAGAGGGTTAAAGTGGGACCTCACATGTCCACCACCATTAGTCTCATTACTGGCTCCCCACAAGGCTGTGTGCTGAGCCCCCTACTGTACAGCCTTTACACCTATGACTGCACCCCCATACACCACAACAACAGCATCATCAAGTTTGCCGACGACACCACAGTGGTGGGGCTCATCTCCGGGGGAGATGAGACCAGTTTTAGGGGTGAGGTGCAGCAGTTGACAGAGTGGTGTGGGGACAACAACCTTCTTTTAAATGTCACAAAAACAAAGGAGGTCATCATAGACTTCAGAAGAAATAAAACAGACATTCAACCTCTGACTATTAGTGGCACGGGTGTGGAGAGGGTCGAGGTTTTCCGCTTCCTGGGGGTCCATATTCAGGAGGACATGACATGGGGGGTGAACACAACTGAGTTACTGAAAAAGGCCCAGCAGAGACTACATTTCCTCAGGGTGTTGAGAGGAAACAACATCTGTCAGAGACTGCTGTTGTCTTTTTATCGTTGCTCTATTGAGAGCATTCTAACTTATTGTATTTGTATCTGGTTCAGCAGCTGCACGGTAGCTCAGAAGAAAGCTCTTCAGACTGTCATCAACACAGCCCAAAAAATTGTTGGTTGCCCTCTCCTCAGCCTTGAAGATCTGCACCATGCCCGCTGCCTTAAAAAGGCACAAAAAATCTCGAAGGACCCCTTTCATCCCGGTCACTCTCTCTTCCAACTACTACCCTCAGGAAGGCGGTTTAGAGCAATTAAAACAAGGACAAACAGATTCAAAAACAGTTTATATCCGACCGCAATTACCTCCCTGAACTCTAGCAGAACATGAGGTTTGAAACGGTGAAACTGAGTGTGTGTGATATTTAAAATTAGTAATGCATATAATCTTTTAAAGCTTCTTTTTTACTTTTAATTCACTGACTGGTTTCATTTTAATTTCGTTGTACTTATTATAATGACAAATAAAGTCTATTCTATTCTATTGTAAACAGCCAGCACTTGCCAGAAATTCCTGCCATTCCTTCAATGTTGCTGTCGGCCTCTTGGCAGCCTCCCTGACCAGTTTTCTTCTCGTCTTTTCATCAATTTTGGAGGGACGTCCAGTTCTTGGTAATGTCACTGTTGTGCCATATTTTCTCCGCTTGATAATGACTGTCTTCACTGTGTTCCATGGTAGATTTAATGCCTTGGAAATTCTTTTGTACCCTTCTCCTGATTGATACCTTTGAACAATGAGATCCTGCTGATGCTCTGGAAGCTCTCTGTGGACCATGGCTTGTGCTGTAAGATGTGACTAGAAAAATGTCAGGAAGCCTCCTAGAACAGCTGAACTTTATTTGGGGTTAATCAGAGGCTCTTTAAATGGTGGCAGGTGTGTGCTGGCTCCCATTAACATGAGGTTGAATGTGATTGGTTCATTCTGAACACAGACACACCCCCAGTTATAACAGGGTGTGCATATTTATGCAGCCAAGTTATTGTAAGTTTTTTAATTTTCCCATTAAAATATTTGACTTTAGGGCACCACATCTGACTTTCTTCATTGCTGGTCCAACATTTTGTCCTGAGAAGGAGATTCATGAACAGATATGACTCCATTCTGAAGCATGGGGGGGGGGGCACCATGACATCCACTGATAGAGCACCTCACCATCACCATTAGAGTTAAACCTACAGTGATGTGAAAAAGTGTTTGCCCCCTTCCTGATTTCTCATTTTTTTGTATGTTTGTCACACATAGTTTTTGCAGTGTAATAGAAGGACACGCTAGTTCAATTCCCTCCACTTTGAGGGCACCCATTGAGCCATATCCTCCTCATATTTTTTACCTCTAGAGGGCACACCGTTATAAGCTGCTGCACAAAGGGACGTCACAGAGCCCCGATGATTCTCTCCTCACCAACAGGAAGTTGTTCTTCTTTTAGCCACTCTACAGGGCACTTTGTCAGCACTGGTCCCCCCACTGCCCCCCTCTGGATCTGCCCCCGCATGTCTGTACGGAGCTTTATGAGGCATGGCCCAAATGTTTGAGGAGGGACAAAAACTGTCCAGAGAGTCAGATAAAGTGAGAGTGAGCAGAGAGGAGGAGAAGATGAGCAGAGGGAGGAGGAGGAGGAGGAAGCAGAGATGCAGAGGAACCAGAGCTCTGCTGCAGCTGCGGGAAACAGCAGCTCACTGTCCGGGTCTGAGCGCCGTTTCTCCTGGCCGGCATCTTCACCTCCTGCGGCAGGAGCAGCTCCTCATCCACATGGTTTCTGCAGCTGTGTGGGAGTTTCTTCACGGCTTTGATTTCACAGTCAGAGGAGAAGTTTGCATCGTTCCAGGAGGTGAAGAGCTGCAGAACAAAGGACCAATGTGGGGAATTTGGAGCCAAATTCTCAACCAGGGAAAAGTTGCAAGTCCTCATTTTCTTTTGGGGATTTGCCAGAGCCAACAGGAGGATAAAAGAGCTGAACTGATTTGTCCTTTTTCAAAGCAGCTCATCAGACAGAGCTGGAGCTGACTGAGGATCTGCTGAAAACCAGCTGATGATGGCAGATGATTGACAGCAACATGAGGCCACATTCCTCCCGTTTTTAGGGAGAGAAGTGGAAAAATGTGGGAAATGGAGACAAACTCAGTCATTTAAGTGGAGGAAATTCACCAGTTTATTAGGAAAAGCTTGGAAATGTATCCATGAATATTTAGTGCCAAAGCAGGAAAAGACTGCAGATTTAAATGGAAAATGATCCAGAAAAACCGTCATTTTCTGTGGAAGAGTTTTCTGATGTGGTGACAAACTGCAGACATCAGAGGAAGAAAGTTTGGATCAAAACTGAGGGGAAAAGTGTCACATTTAAAAGCTGAAGCGTCACGTTGGTTTAAAAGATCAAATGTCCAAATAAAATCATGGAAATTCTGCTGAAACTGATGATTTCCCTCCGACTAAAAGAGCGCTGATTCCAAACTAAAGCTGCTCAGCTGACTGCCTTTTCTTCTGCTAAATGGCAACATTTGTCATTTTAATGGCAACTTTTAAACCAGAAATGTGGTTTTGGCTTTTTGACCAAATAATTCCTGATAGTCCCTCACATTTGGGTCATTTTTCTCATTTGAGGTTTTCTTCATGGAAACCTCATCATTGACTTCTTTATGTCAGATTTTTGAGGTTATTCCTCACAGATTTGCAGTTTTCTCACAAATTTAAGACATTTGTCAGAAAAAATTCAAATCCTTTGTTCTGAAAAATTGTAGATTTTATCTTTAGTATTTGTGATTTTTTTAAAGTTCCATCTTGAAAAATGGCAAGTTGACAAAAAACTGCAAATTTACAAGAGACATCTTGAAAAATGTCAAATTAATAGGAACACTGCAAAAAAGGCTTTTCAGAAAAGTGGCAAACTTGGAAGGAGCAATTTGCAAAAGAAGCCTGGAAATTTATCAGAAACATGATGCAAAACATGCAAAAAAGGAGGCAGATTTCCTGGAAAGCTCTTAGATTAGATTAGATTAGATTAGATTAGATTAGATTAGATTCAACTTTATTGTCATTACACATGTATGAATACAAGGTAACGAAACACAGTTTAGCATCCAATCAGAAGTGCAAAGGACAGCAGTGCAGTATATACGGTAATTAACAGTATGTGCAATTTAAGCAAATATATGCAAATATATGCAGCAGTGCAGAAAGTTAAAAGTACTGTTATGTGCAAATAATGTGCAATAAGTTAGATGGGCAGTTATGTACAGGTGAGGATGGTAAGAGATGATGGTAAGAGAGTCAGCGGGGAACTAAGTTCAATAACGTGACAGCTGTTGGAAAGAAACTGTTCC
Source organism: Pholidichthys leucotaenia (assembly GCA_020510985.1). Lineage (NCBI taxonomy): Eukaryota > Metazoa > Chordata > Actinopteri > Cichliformes > Pholidichthyidae > Pholidichthys > Pholidichthys leucotaenia. The sequence continues at coordinate 47,589 of JAJAQF010000144.1, read as the reverse complement.
TAAACCTGCTGGTTCTAGTCCGAAGGCTTCTGAAACGCCTTCTGGAGGGGAGAAGCTGGAACAGTCCATGAGCAGGATGGTTGGAGTCCCTAAGAATGCTGCGTGCCCGGCGCAGACATCTTTTCCTGTAGACGTCCTCTATGACTGGAAGTGGAGTCCCTGTGATGCGTTGGGCGGTTTTCACCACCCGCTGCAGCGCCTTACGGTCAGCGACAGAGCAGCTCCCATACCAGACTGTGATACAGTTGGTCAGGGTGCTCTCTATCACGCAGCGGTAGAAGTTGCCCAGGATGTCAGTTGACAGATGGTTCTTCTTCAGTGTCCTCAAGAAGAAGAGGCGCTGATGGGCCTTCTTGATCAGGCTGGTGGTGTTAACTGACCAGGACAGGTCCTCCGAGATGTGGGTCCCCAGGAATTTGAAGCTGGGGACACGTTCAACAGCTATGCCATTGATATGGATGGGGTCATGTGTCTCTTCCCTCTCCTTCCTGTAGTCCACTATGAGCTCCTTGGTTTTGCTGGTGTTAAGGAGCAGGTTATTGTCAGCGCACCAAGTAGCCAAGTGCTCAACCTCTGCCCTGTAATCTGACTCGTCGTTGTCTCTGATGAGTCCAATCACCGTGGTGTCATCTGCGAACTTTATGATGGAATTGGATCCATACATAGGCCTGCAGTCATGGGTGAAGAGGGAGTAGAGGAATGGGCTGAGCACACAGCCCTGTGGTACACCAGTGTTGAGTGTGATGTCGGAAGAACGGTTGGGGCCTGACCTAACATGCTGGGGTCTGTTGGTCAGAAAATCCATGATCCAGTTGCAGGTGGAGGTACTGATTCCCAGGTCCCCAAGTTTAGTGAGCAACTTGGAGGGGATAACTGTGTTTTATCAAAAAAGGTTGAAAATTTACAAGAAACCATGTGGAAAAAATGCAAAAAAAAAGAAAAAGGTGGATTTACAGGAAAAATCTTGATTAAAAATGTCAGATTCACAAGCAGTTTTTGCAACAAAAAAAAAAAAAAGCTGAGAAATTTGCAAGAAACTGTGCAAAACCTGCAAAAAGTGACAAATTTACAGGATCTTGGAAAAGATCTTGGAAAAAATAGCAAACTGACAAGAACAATTTGTCAGAAAAGGCAAACATACAGGAAATGCAAAAAAGTGACAAATTTACAGGGAAGGTCTTGGAAAAAATGTCAACTATGCAGGGAAAACTGAGTGAAAACTCTTTGCCGTGCAGCAGGGACGGCAGCGTTGGTGGCAGTGAGGGCCACACATTTGTTTGCTCACTTGCTGAGGGCCAGGTTTCCATGGAAACCTTTGCTGGAGGACCGCAACATCTTCCCCGTGCGTAGTGACCAAGAGTGGCAGGAAATTGGCCAGCAGATAGAGATGAAGCTGGCCAAGTGAGTGGCTCTTTGTGGACCCAGATGACGAGTACACCATCAGCACCCCCCCACCCCACCCCTCTCTCAGCCAGCATCATGGATGTGTGCTTCATCACTCGACGGCGTTTGTCCAGTTTGCTTCCCTTCCACCACCTACTCTTTACTGCCCACTCTGCTTCCCTGCTATGGAGGACAGACCCACAGAAACGCCACTTATTTGCCTTTTCATTGATTGACAATGACATGAAGGGGGAATATTGTGAGAGACAACAATTGTCAGCCTGTAGGATGTGCAGAGGTTTGTGGTCAGACGGAGGTTAAAAAGCTGGTAAAATAACCCAGGTTGTTCTGCATCCAGAAGCTGGCCCACTCTCACATGCAGCACACAGTTTGGCAGGTTTTCAGTGCTAGAAGAACGTGAGTGCACGATCAGGCAAAAGGATTCATGATGCTCATTGGTTTATTTTACACTGGACATTCAGCTTTTTTGTTGTATTTGCTCAAATCACACAAAGCGCAGCTTTAAACAAGTTTATGATTTGCATCTTGGGGTAAATGGCAGTTCGGTGTATTGTTTTAGCTCTGTGGTGGCGCTACATGGCTGCATGATGTAGTCATGTTCTGTCTGCAGGGGCAGTGTCACAAGTTACTGGGACAGAGAGAGGTCAACCACTGGTGTGGGCTGCTCCTGTTTAAGTTGTTGGTTCTTTAGTGCCTGGTGCAGATGAGGCAGAAGTTACACTGACCAAAGGACTGCTTTAACGTGGTCGACAAGAGTGTTGGTCATAGTTGGGCTGTTTGGCTGCTGCCATCCATTGTGTTCTGTATGTTGTTGAGTTTTTAGAGAACTGCGTCTGTCACAAGGTCTGTGGTGGACTTTTGCCAGTTGGTGCATTGTGACATGCGCTACACAAAGAGCAGAGATAAACAAACCTATCATCTGGTCAGTCACTGCAACAGATACTGGAGTCAGTTTGTCTTGGCCTGTCCTTGCCACTGATAATACCTCTATCTGCCAAGAATGTGCCGCTAGTCCAGCAAAAGCTAGCAGTACTCAGATACTTTGCAAGCAGTTTCATGAAATGGTCAGTCAGAAAGCAACTCATACCAGCTTGGACGTTGCCCGGGTTTGCAGGGTCGGGAGTTCCCGGCAACAGAGGGCGGGGGACAGAGCTGCGTAGAGGAATCTGATCAGACCTAAATGAAACAGTCATTGTCACCCATGACAGACTGCTATGATGATGATGGTTTCACAGTTTGTGTGTCACAGATTAGCTGTAAAATCCTTCCTCACACCGTGTTTTAGTCAATTTTCCACCCATTAACCCCCCCCCCCCAACACACACACACACACACGGCCTCAGGGAGGATTGTGGGTAATGTGTGTGTGTGTTTACAGCGGCAGTTTATGGATCAGGATCCTGTGGTCTGGGTTCAGTCACCAAAAAACCACTTCAGTCAACATTTACATTAAATTAAAGCCAAACCTCAGTGAGCCCACACCCCCCACACCCCCACCAGAAATCCTTCAGCCCCTTCAGTCCTGATCAGAGCAGAAAAGACATGAGAGGACATGAGAGAAACTGTCTGTGTCCCTCTGGGACCGCTGTGGACTGTTGGTGGTCAAGTTCAGTTCCTCATCAAGGCTCAGACCTGCTAACTGGACTGAAGCACACGGGACCAGGGTGGGGGTTCTGCTGGATCACCCATCAAAGTCCCTCACAGGGCCTCCAAAGGACTATGGATCCTCCTGAATGGGAGTCAGTTCATATTTGGTTTTGCCCCATGAAAACCCTCCAGCAGGCCAAAGGAAACTCTGGTCAACTCAACTTTTGGTTCCCCATGAAAACCCGATAAAGGGGACAGAACCAGAGAGAAGAGGAATGAAAGTCAGTAGAAGCAAGACAGAAAACACGAGTGTGAATGAGAGGGAGGCAGGTGTGACAGTGACGGTGGGAGGAGGAGAGGTAGTGAAGGTAGAGGAGTTTAAATACCTGGGGTCAACCATCCAAAGCAATGGAGAATGCACAAGAGAGGTGAAGAAGAGAGTGCAGGCAGGGTGGAGTGGGTGGAGTGGAGTGTCAGGGGTGATTTGTGACAGAACAGGATAGTAGCGAGAGTGAAAGGGAAGACTTTCAAGACGGTAGTGAGACCTGCTATGATGCATGGTTTGGAGACAGTGGTGCTGACAAAAAAATTCATGGATGTAGTGAAGAAGGACATGGAGAGGGTTGGTGTTAGGGTGAGATGGAGGCAGATGATCCCTGAAGGGAGCTGCTATTGTTTGTTAGCCCGGTTAGCATAGCGTGGCATAGACATCACATTGTTTACGTTGTTTCCTAGTTTAGAAAGTGTGGTTGTCACAGAAACAGACACTTTTCCTTGTTAAAAACAATGACTTCAGCATCCAAAATGTGGGAACAGGGCCTTTTGCACCTCAAAAAGAGTAATATAATCAGACCACTTCCCACCACTATGGAGGGATGAGAAGATGAGCTTAAAAAGTGTCCTGGCGGTTCCGGGAAGATGGCGGAGAGACATAACGCTTAAACAGAGAGCTCTCCCTAGCCGGATTAAAAATCATCGGTAAATGGCCAACTCGACATAAGCGGATCAATAAACTAAGGGATGAAAACACGAAGGAACCGGGCACAAGGACAAAAACAGGGTAAAATTGAAGAATTCCTCTCCAACAACGCAGGAAAAACCGCTGTACGCGAAGCCCAAAAAAACGAGATGTCTACAGCAGAGAAAATGGAGGACGCCAGGTTCGAAAACATGAACACTGGCATCGCCAGTTTGGGTAAAGAATTAAGAGAATTCAAGCGGCAGCTACAGCAGGATTTAGCGGCTCTTAAGGAGGAGCTGAAAAAAGAGATTAAGGAGGAAATTATGGGCCTCCGAAGAGAAATGGAGCGCAAGCTAACAGAAAACATGGAGGAGCTGCGCTCCCAGCGGGCGTGTATGACAGAAGCGCAGGCCCGAATATCGGAGCTGGAAGATTGGAAAAGCGAGGCAAACGAACAACTACAGACCCTGACGACGCAAACGCAGAGGATGCAGGAGAAAATAAACGACTTGGAGAGCAGATCCAGACGAAGCAATATGCGCATCTTTGGAATTCCGGAGGGCATTGAAGGCAACTCGATGACGAAATTCATGGATCAGTTCTTAAAAAAAGAGCTGGAACTGCCCGAAGAAACGGATCTGCAGATTCAACGAGCGCACAGAACCCCGGCACAGAACCCGAAAACAAACGCTACACCCAGGTCAGTTGTGGTAAACTTTGTGAAATATGACATAAAGGAAAGAATCCTGACGCAAGCATGGAAAAAAAAGATACGAATCGGCGACAAACAGGTATTCTTCGACCATGACTACCCGACAGAAATTGTGCAGCAGCGGAAGAAATATGCCAACATTAAAAAAACGCTGAAAGAGAAAAAAATTAGATTCCAAACGCCGCTAACGAAAATGAGGATTCATTGGGAGGACGGCGTAAGAACCTACAACACGGCCAGAGAGGCAGCGCGGGATATGATGGAGCGGGGCCTTGAGGTGAGCGTGCCGAAGGAAACGGCTGGAGCAGAGGCGGCCCTGAACGCACCACGACAGCCGGAGTGGAGACGAGCGAACGGCGGAAGAAGGGGGAGAGACGTAGAGCAGCGGGCCCAGGACAAGCTACAAGGCTTTCAACTGAAAGCCTAGATCATAACAAAGATTAAGAAAGGCACAGAAGAAATGAAGGCCAAGAAGACAAGGTAAAAAAGAAACAGACGGCTAGGAGAGGTTTAAGTGATATTTGTTGGACATTTCTAGACTAATGACTATTACTTGGAGAGTAATTAGAAGTCTAGGGAGGGCCCTACACTCGGTGAGGACATTCCCTCCACCCACCAACAGGGACCAGTGGGCAGAAGAAAGGCCCAAAGTACGGAGGCCGAGATTTTTTAATGTGTTTTTATATAAATATGTGTTATTTTTGTTGTTAAAGGGGCTAGGAGCACAAGTTAAAAAAATGGAAAAACATGAATATGGGTAAAAATCTTAAGATAATGACATTAAACGTGAATGGTCTGAACTCACCTGTTAAAAGGGAAAGAATAATAAGAAAATTCAAAAAGGAAAAAGCTGAAATTATATTTATGCAAGAGATACATTTGAGCAAGACAGAACATGTGAAACTAAAGAGATTTGGCTATAAGAACTCCTACTACAGTTCATTTAAGGGAGGAGCTAAAAGGGGGGTTATGATACTAATCTCAAATAAAATACAATTTGAAAGTGAACAAGAAATCCAGGATAAAGAAGGCAGGTATGTAATAATAAAGGGAAGAATAGATGGTATGCAGATTACATTAGTGAACATCTATGCCCCACCAGAAAGTAACAAGGGTTTTTTTCAACATCTGTTTGATCTCATAGCAACACACAGTGAAGGAGTCCTAATTTGTGGAGGAGACTTAAATGCTGTCATGGATCATGAAGTTGACACAACAAGTGTTAAGAAGACAAAAAAACATGTAACAAAGTTCATAAGAACCTCACTGGCAGAAATGGGTATGGTAGACATATGGAGGGACCTACACCCACTCGAAAAAGACTATACACATTATTCAGCAGCCCATAAAGTACACTCTAGAATAGATTACTTCCTTATGAATGAAGGTGACAGACACAGGGTGAGAAATTGTTGGATTGGAGGGGCAGAAATATCAGATCATAATCCTATATACATGGAAATAAATTTAAACAATAGAAAACGACAAACAACATGGAAACTTAACGTAGGACTGTTAAATGATGAGAAAATGAAAGAAAGAATAAAAATAAACATAAACGAATATATCCAAGAGAATGACAATGAAGAAGTGGACCCAACAATACTATGGGATGCACTAAAAGCCGTGTTAAGGGGTAAATTAATTGTTGAAACAGGAAAAGCAAATAAGACTAAACTGGAAGCGTATGAACAAAGATGTGAGAGACTGAGGGAATTAGAACATAAACATCAAAGCACAAATGATCCAAAAATATATCAAGAAATTAAAGAAGAAAAAACAAAGATAAAAGAAACACATATGGATGAAATTGAAAGGAAAAATAGATATCTAAAGCAAAAATATTATGAAACGGGACCAAAAGCCACAAAACTGCTGGCAAAACGGTTAAGAAAACAACAAACAATGAATAATGTATATAAGATTAAAGACCCCACCACAAATAAAACCACAGTTAACCCAGAAAACATCGAAGAAATATTCCATAATTTCTACCAAGAACTATACTCGCAACCTGAAGAAACAAATACTAAAGATATTAAAAAAATTCTATGCACATTGGACTTGCCATCAATAGGAAATCAACAAAATGAAAAGCTAACAGCAGAAATAACAACACAAGAGATCAGAGATGTGATTAAGTCACTTAAAAACGGTAAATCACCAGGTAGTGATGGATACCCATCTGAGTTTTATAAACTGTTTATAGAAGAACTCACGCCACAGCTTCTAAAGTCATTTAATTGGACGTTGAACAACAACAAAATACCTCCATCATGGAACGAAGCTATCATTTCAGTTATTTTAAAGCCAGGGAAAAATAAAGAACAATGCGGAAACTATAGACCAATCTCTTTATTAAATGTAGATTATAAAATATACACAACAATTATATGTAAACGAATAAAGACATTCTTGACGGAATTGATAGAAGATGATCAAACTGGTTTCATAGAGGGACGTCAAACACATGACAATATCAGGAGAACAATACATATAATTAACCAAATACATAAAGAAAAGAAAAGCGCAGTAATAATGAGTTTAGACGCAGAAAAAGCATTTGACAGGGTTAACTGGAAATTCCTATATAGTGTACTGGAGCACTTTGGATTTAACGAAAAATCAGTACAATGCATAAGGACGCTATATCAAGAACCTGTGGCAAGAATCAAGATAAACGGTAGCTTAACAGACAAAGTAAATATACAAAGATCAACTAGGCAGGGATGCTGCTTATCGCCCACCTTGTTTGCTCTGTTCATAGAACCATTGGCTCAAGCGATACGACAAAATAAGAAATTACAAGGTGTAACAATAAAGGGGGCGGAACACAAGATTGGGCTATTTGCAGACGATATTATAGTTTACCTTGAACAACCAGATAAATCAATAATGGAAATGATGAACTTGATAGAAAATTTTGGAAAATTATCAGGATACAAGATAAACATAACAAAAACACAAATACTGACATTCCACTATAACCCTCTAAACCAGATAACTGATAAGATCAAACTAAACTGGAACCAAAAAGAAATAAAATACCTTGGAGTGAACATACCTAAAGACCTAAGCAAAATCTATAAAGCAAACTATGATAGGTTGGAACAAGAAATAAAAAAAGATATTGATAGATGGTCAATCTTAAATATGGATCTGAATTCAAAAATTGAGACAGTCAAAATCAGCATACAACCTAGATTACTTTACCTCTTCCAGGCTATACCAACAGAGATTCCAGATGCCCAATTCTCAAAGTGGGACAGGATGATATCGAGATTTGTTTGGGGAGGTAAAAAACCAAGAGTGAAATATAAAACTCTCCAATTACCAAAAGAGAAAGGAGGCATGGGCCTACCGAGTCTAAAGGAATATTACTACTCAGCACAAATAAGATATATCATATGTTGGTGCGACGAGGGATATGAGGCAAAATGGAAAGAAATGGAAAAGGAAATTGAGGGACTCCCAGTACAAAGCATAATAGGAGATAAAGATGCATATAAGCAAATCAAGCAAATAGACCCAATCACTAAATTTACTTTAGAACTGTGGTACAAAATAGTACAAAAATATAATATAAGGGAAGACATAAAACTATTGAAATGGGTAGCATTTGACAGTCAGTTTGAACCGGCAAAACAAGATAGGGGATACAAAAATCTGGTGAACAAGGGAATCACAGCATGGGGCATTATGGGAAAAAAAAGATCTCGGGAGCTTTGTAAACATCAGGAGAAAATTTAAACTAGAAAGATCGGAATTTTTCAGATATCTGCAGATGAGAGATTATTATATGAAGAAGATTAGGCATAACCTCCAAACAGATGTGAGCGAGATTATACAACTCATTTTAAGCTCATATACAGGAAATAAAATAAGAATTATTTCAAAGCTATATCAGAAACTTATGACAAACAATCATACAAGTAACTATATAAAGGAGAAATGGGAGAAAGAGCTCAATTTAAACATAACAGAAGAAAGCTGGCAGGAAATATGGAAAACACAACACACATCAACAAATTCAAGGACATGGAGGGAATTTGGATGGAAAAACCTGATTCGCTTTTTCATTACACCACAGATTCAAGGAAAATATACAAATACCCAATCTTTATGCTGGAGGGGCTGTGGGGCTCAAAATGCAGACCACTTACATATGTTTTGGAAATGCTGCAAAATATCACCATTCTGGAAATCTATACATGTGACAATACAGAGGATATTAGGATATAATATACCAATGAACTGTAACCTGATGTACTTATGTGATCTTAAAAGAGACAATGTTATACAGGCTGAGGACAGATATCTAGTTAAAATCTTGTTGATTGCATGTAAAAAAACTATCACAAAAAAATGGCGATCAGAAGTTCTTCCTGACCAAGAACAATGGACTGACATTGTTGAGGACATACGTATGATGGAAAAACTAACATATCGACAAAGAATGCAAGGACTATGGGGAAAAAAAATGGCGGAAATGGACACACTACAAAGTGCAACAACGAGGCAGAAATTGAAAGAATAACCAAAGACACTGAAAAAACCAGAAGAATTAAGAGATGGAAACTAAAAACTTGATGCTCCAACATTTGTCCCCACCCCCCTTTTTTTTTCTTTTTTCTTTCTTTTTCCCTACCCTAACCCCTTTGTTTTTTAAATGTAGAATGTGATCTGAATGCATTATATATGATGAAAAATGAATAAAAATCTAAGTTACAAAAAAAAAAAGTGTCCTGGCAGACAGTAGCTCCGCTAGTTAGCTCCGCTGCTAAGATGCTAATGCTGTAAACAAAGCTCTGAGATACAGAGCATCCGGAAAGTCTTCACAGCGCTTCACTTTTTATGCTACAGCCTGATTCCAAAAGGGATTAAATTCATTTTTTCCTCAAAATTCAACACACAATAACCCATAATGACAATGTGAAAAAAGTGTTCTTGAGATTTTGGAAAATTTATTAAAAATAAAAAACTAAGAAATCAAATGTACATAAGTATTCACAGCCTTTGCTCAATACTTTGTTGATGCACCTTTGGCAGCAATTACTGCCTCAAGTCTTGTTGACTATGATGCCACCAGCTTGGCACACCTATCTTTGGGCAGTTTGGTCCATCCCTCTTTGCAGCACCTCTCAAGCTCCATCAGGTTGGATGAGAAGCGTCGCTGCACAGCCATGTTCAGATCTCTCCAGAGATGTTCAATTGGATCCAAGTCTGGGCTCTGGCTGGGCCACTCAAAGACATTCACAGAGTTGTCCTGAAGCCACTCCTTTGATATCTTGGCTGTGTGATTAGGTTCGTTGTCCTGCTGAAAGATGAACCGTCGCTCCAGTCTGAGATCAAGAGCACTCTGGAGCAGGTTTTCATCCAGGATGTCTCTGTATATTGCTGCATTCGTCTTTCCCTCTATCCTGACTAGTCTTCTAGTTCCTGCCACTGAAAAACATCCACACAGCATGATGCTGCCACCACCACTGACGTGGTTATGAATGGTGCCTGGTTTCCTCCAAACATGACGCCTGGCATTCACGCCAAAGAGTTCAATCTTTGTCTCATCAGACCAGAGAATTTTGTTTCTCATGGTCTGGGAGTCCTTCAGGTGCCTTTTGGGACACTCTAGGTGGGCTGCCATGTGCCTTTTACTAAGGAGTGGCTTCCATCTGGCCACTCTACCATACAGGCCTGATTGGTGGATTGCTGCAGAGATGGTTGTCCTTCTGGAAGGTTCTCCCCTCTCCACAGAAAAACACTGGAGCTCTGACAGAGTGACCATCAGGTTCCTGGTCACCTCCCTGACTAAGGTCCTTCTCCCCTGATCGCTCAGTGTAGACGGCCGGCTCTAGGAAGAGTCCTGGTGGTTCTGAACTTCTTCCATTTACGGCTGATGGAGGTCACTGTGCTCATTGGGACCTTCAAAGCAGCAGAAATTTTTCTGTACCTTCCCCAGATTTGTGCCTCCAGACAATCCTGTCTCAGAGGTCTACAGACAATTCCTTTGACTTCATGCTTGGTTTGTGCTCTGACCTGCACTGTCACTGTGGACCTTCTATAGACAGGTGTGAGTCTTTCCACATCATGTCCAATCAGCTGAATTTACCACAGCTGGACTCCAGTTAAGCTGGAGAAACATCTCAAGATGATCAGAGGAAACAGGTTGAACCTGAACTCAATTTTGAGCTTCATGGCAAAGGCTGTGAATACTGATGTACATGTGATTTATTAGTTTTTGATTTTCAATAAATGTGAAAAAATCTCAAACTTTTTTCACATTGTCATCATGGGGTTTTGTGTGTAGAATTTTGAGGAAAAAATGTATTTAATCCCTCTTAGAATCAGGCTGTAACAGAACAAAATGTGGAAAAAGTGAAGCGCTGTGACGACTTTCTGGATCTACTGTATGTCAACGTCTCCACTGTAATAAAGTCAGATGCATTTTGTTAAAAGATGCTGGACATAATCAGATTTCCCTCAGAGCAGACGTAGAATCCAGTCAGAGCCACAAAGAACCACAACAGCGTTCTTGGCTGTTCTAATGTTGGGGTAGAACAGCTGCAGCCGTTTGTAGAGTAACTGCTGCTGTAATGCTGCTGCTTGGTGTCACCATAGAATGTGGATGAATGGTGGAACGTTCCAGAAGTCAAACTTCTTCTGCTCCCCGCGATGCTGCAGAGCTCACTCTGCTCTGCACCGCAGTAGTGAGAGCTGAGGCTGCAGTGCAGCAGGGAGTCTTCGCCTCTGACACCTGATAGGCTGCCATCATCAGCTGACATGGCAGACAATCTTTAAAACATTTCTGGGCTGCTTTTTCACATGTTTTCACACATACAGGGGTGTGAAAAAGTGTTTGCCCCCTTCCTGATTTCTCATTTTTGTATGTTTGTCACACTTAAAGGTTTCAGATCATCAAACAAAATTAAATATTAGACAAAGAAAACACAAATAAACACAAAATGCAGTTTTTAAATGAAGGTGTTTATTATTCAGGGGAAAAAAAAATCCAAACCTACATGGCCCTGAGTGAAAAAGTGATTGCCCCCTAAACCTAATAACTGGTTGGGCCACAATTAGCACCAACAACTGCAATCAAACGTTTGTCATAACTGGCAATGAGTCTTTTACGGCGCTGTGGAAGAATTTTGGGCCACGCATCTTTGCAGAATTGTTGTAATTCAGCCAGATTGGAGGGTTTTCCAGCATGAACCGCCTTTTTAAGATCATGCCACAGCATCTCAATCAGATTCAAGTCAGGACTTTGACTAGGCCACTCCAAAGTCTTCATTTTGTTTTTCTTAAGCCATTCTGAGGTGGACTTGCTGGTGTGTTTTGGATCAATGCCCTGCTGCAGAACCCAAGTGGGCTTCAGCTTGAGGTCACAAACAGATGGCCAGACATTCTCCTTCAGGACTTTTTGGTAGACAGCAGAATTCATGGTTCCATTTACTACAGCAAGTCTTCCAGGTCCTGAAGCAGCAAAACAGCCCCAGACCATCACACTACCACCACCATATTTTGCTGCTGGTATGATCCTTTTCTGAAATGCTGTGTTACTTTTACACCGGATGGAATGGGACACACACCTTCCAAAAATTTCACTTTTGTCTCATCAGTCTACAGAGTATTTTCCCAAAAATCTTGGGGATCATCAAGATGTTTTCTGATGAGACAAACCTTTGTGTTCTTTTTGCTCAGCAGTGGTTTTCCTCTTGGAACTCTGCCATGCAGGCATTTTTGCCCAGTCTCTTTCTGATGGTGGAGTCATGAACACTGACCTTAACTGAGGCAAGTGAGGCCTGCAGTTCTTTGGATGTTGTTGTGGGGTCTTTTGTGACCTCTTGGATGAGTCATCGCTGCACTCCTGGGGTAATTTTGGTCGGCCGGCCACTCCTGGGAAGGTTCACCACTGCTCTATGTTTTTGCCATTTGTGGATAATGGCTCTCACTGTGGTTCACTGGAGTCCCAAAGCTTTAGAACTGGCTTTGTAACCTTTTCCAGACTGATAGATCTCAGTTACTTTGTTTATCATTTTTTCTGAATTTCTTTGGATCGCAGCATGATGTCTAGCTTTTGAGGACCTTTTGGTCGATTTCACTTTGTCAGGCAGGTCCTATTTAAGTGATTTCTTGATTGAGAACAGTTGTAGCAGTAATCAGGCCTGGGTGTGGCTTGAGAAATTCAACTCTGCTTTCCAAAGATGTGATAAACCACAGTTAATTTATGTTTTAATGGGGAAGGGGGGGGATTACTTTTTAGCAGAGAGCCATGTAGGTTTGGATTTTTTTACCCTTAATAATAAACACTTTCGTTTAAAAAATGCATTTTGTGTTTACTTGTGTTATCTTTGTCTAATATTTAAATGTGTTTGATGATCTGAAACATTTAATGTTTACACCAATATTGTGGGAGCCTACACAGCAACTCCCCCCCCCCACCTAGGTCAGTCTGATCATTTATCCTTGTTCCTTACCCCCAAGTATGTACCGCTCATCAACCGGGTGAAGCCATCAGTGAGGACCATCAAAGTGTGGCCAGAGGGGGTTGACTCTGTACTCCAGGAGAAGTTTAGGAACACAGACTGGAGTATGTTCACCTCTCAGGCTACCTGTGGCTCCCGCATAAACATCGACTCTTACACCCACTCAGTCCTGGACCATATCAACACCACTATTGACAGTGTCACCACGGAAAGACAGATCACCACGTACCCAAATCAGAAGCCGTGGATGAACAGAGAAGTGCGACTTCTGCTAAAAGCACGTAACAATGCCTATAGATCTGGTGATGCACAGGCCTACAGTTCATCCAGGGCAGATCTGAAGAGGGGCATCAAGAAGGCCAAGCACAGCTACAAGCTGAAGGTGGAGGAACATTTTGGGGACTCTGACCCCCGACGTATGTGGTAGGGCATTCAAGCTATCTCTGATTATAAGCCCAGCAACTCCTTACCTATAGCCATGACTGTGCCCTTTCTCAATGAGCTAAATAACTTCTATGCTCATTTTGACAAGGACAACAATGAAAAGAACATCAATTTCCCACCCTCTGATGACCTCCACCACATCACACTCACCCACACCGACGTCCGTAACGCACTGAGTCATGTCAACGTACGTAAGGCTGCTGGCCCTGATGGCATTCCTGGGCGTGTGCTGAGGGCATGCGCTGAGCAGCTGGCAGGGGTCTTCACAGACATCTTCAACCTGTCCCTGTCCCTGGCCCAGGCCGTGGTACCAGCGTGCTTCAAGACCACTTCAATAGTACCAGTGCCGAAACATTCAACACCATCGTGCCTAAATGACTATCGCCCTGTGGCACTGACGCCCATAGTCATGAAGTGCTTTGAGCGACTGGTCTTGGCACAGCTCAAAAAAGGCCTGCCCCCTACACTGGACCCTCATCAGTTCGCCTACCGGAGCAACAGGAGTACAGAGGATGCGGTTTCTACAGCGCTGCACTATGTACTCTCACACCTGGATGACAAGAACACCTACGCAAGAATGCTGTTTGTTGACTTCAGCTCAGCATTCAACACAGTTATCCCCTCCAAGTTGCTCACCAAACTTGGGGACCTGGGAATCAGTACCTCCACCTGCAACTGGATCATGGATTTTCTGACCAACAGACCCCAGCATGTTAGGTCAGGCCCCAACCGTTCTTCCGTCATCACACTCAACACTGGTGTACCACAGGGCTGTGTGCTCAGCCCATTCCTCTACTCCCTCTACACCCATGACTGCAGGCCTATGTATGGATCCAATTCCATCATAAAGTTCGCAGATGACACCACGGTGATTGGACTCATCAGGGACAATGACGAGTCAGATTACAGGGCAGAGGTTGAGCACTTGACTACTTGGTGCGCTGACAATAACCTGCTCCTTAACACCAGCAAAACCAAGGAGCTCATAGTGGACTACAGGAAGGAGAGGGAAGAGACACATGACCCCATCCATATCAATGGCATAGCTGTTGAACGTGTCCCAAGTTTCAAATTCCTGGGGACCCACATCTCGGAGGACCTGTCCTGGTCAGTTAACACCACCAGCCTGATCAAGAAGGCCCATCAGCGCCTCTTCTTCTTGAGGACATTGAAGAAGAACCATCTGTCAGCTGACATCCTGGGCAACTTCTACCGCTGCGTGATAGAGAGCACCCTGACCAACTGTATCACACTCTGGTATGGGAGCTGCTCTGTAGCTGACCGCAAGGCGCTGCAGCAGGTGGTGAAAACCGCCCAACGCATCACAGGGACTCCACTTCCAGTTATAGAGGACGTCTACAGGAAGAGATGTCTGCGCCGGGCACGCAGCATTCTTAGGGACTCCAACCATCCTGCTCATGGACTGTTCCAGCTTCTCCCCTCCAGAAGACGTTTCAGAAGCCTTCGGACTAGAACCAGCAGGTTTAGGAACAGTTTCTTTCCAACAGCTGTCACGTTATTGAACTTAGTTCCCCGCTGACTCTCTTACAATCATCTTTTACCATCCTCACCTGTACATAACTGCATAACTACATAACTACATCTAACTTATTGCACATTATTTGCACATAACAGTACTTTTAACTTTCTGCACTGCTGCATATATTTGCATACATTTGCTTAAATTGCACATACTGTTAATTACCGTATATACTGCACTGCTGTCCTTTGCACTTCTGATTGGATGCTAAACTGTGTTTCGTTACCTTGTATTCATACATGTGTAATGACAATAAAGTTGAATCTAATCTAATCTAAGTTAAGTGCGACAAACATACAAAAAAATGAGAAATCAGGAAGGGGGCAAACACTTTTTCACACCACTGTAAATTTAATGCTGTAAGCTCTTAGAAGTGAAAACAAATTGCACATTTTGTATAAACACAGTGGTATTGAGATTCTGTATTTATAAAAGTATCAATCAGCTGGTATCGAAGTATCGATACTTCAATACTCGAGTATCGATACGCCCATCCCTAAGACCGGGTGACGGTTGGCAGCCTGACAGCAGCAGCGTCTGGTTTCAGCCTCCAAAACAGTGTGCTGTGATTAATTCGTTGTCAGTTTCCTTGTGACCTTTCTCCAGAGGACTTGTAAATACTGGTGTCCATAGACTGGTAAGACCACGTCCTTGTCCAGACTCACAGAGCAGAAGGGGCGAGCTGCCTGTTTCTTTGTGTCTGGTTTTCTCCTGTTTTTGTTCGTGTGGGGAGTCAGGTGGAGGATTGTCTCTTTGTTCTCTTTGTTTCACATAGAGTCTAGGTACCACCAATCTGGGTAAAGATAGGTGGGGTTTGATTTGGTATTTTGGCCTTGGTTCACCCCGGAGTCTCGCTCACTGGTTGGTAAAGAACTCGCATGTAAATAAAGCACACTGAGCTGGTTATTCATCTCTGGTTTTGGTTTTTGGGGACTGGAACGGGGCTTTTCCCATTCATTCATGGTGCGCTCCTTTTCTCCTAGACAGGGGTGGAACAGTGGGACCACTGCAGGGAGACCCCTCCACCTGACTCAAGGACCACAAGCAAGGCTGCCTTAATGAACGGGCTAGGCTGGGCTGAAGCCCAGGGGCCTACCAAGGTCAGGGGCCTATCATGAGCCAAGAAAAAAGATCACATTGTTGTTAATTGATCAAATTCTATGTCCATCACTTGATATTGGTGTGTGACCAGCTGCTGATTGGTCCAGTTTACAGGTGGATCACGTGGGTACCATGTAACAAGAGCCTATCAGAGGAATTGTTCTGACATGTGACTATGCAAGCACCAGTGAGAGCTAAGAAGTAATTAGCTCGGTCAAAATGTCTGGAAACAAGTTTGTGAGTGGCGCTTATAAAACTATTGAGAGGAAAAGAGCTTAGGGAAAATGAATTGTTCAAAAAAATCCTTGAGAGTGAAGGATTTTTCTGAGCTGGAGCATCGAGTGGAGGCGGAGCTGCTGATTACTGTCCCAAGGAGACAGGTGGGCCATTAAAGCCCTCACCTGGAGGAGAAGACCAGCAGATCCTGCTGAAAGAGAGCAGGCCAGTGGAGAAGGCAAGCTGAGAGATGGAGACAGGCACAAGAAAAGCCAGGTCTGATGTCAGGCCATCACTGCTTCCATCAGACAGCTGTGCGTGGGACAGTAGACTGGGAGCTTGGTGAAAGTAGACTAGATCAAGCCTGCTGCTGAAACAGACTGTGGAACCTCACACTGATGTCCACAGAGTAGGACGTCATTCCTGAGCTGGACTTAAAGGACATAATGAAGGGTTTTTCATTAAAAGAAAGCCAGAAGAAAGCACCTCTAAAAAAAGGTAAGACATGCTATTTGCTTTCCAGCCACTTGTGCAGGTTTTTAATTACCTCCACCAAGGAGGTCATGTGATCGGGGTGGTTTGTTTGTTTGTTTTTCTGTTCATTAGCAGGATTATGGACGGAACTTGGCGCAAGATGGCGGCGCGTGCACAACGCGAGGCTCAGCGTCCTGTCAGATTTTGTGGATTAGCAGTGTTATTTCTGCTCATTTCGGGTATGTTCGTTCACAACAGCTCTGCTTTTACATCTTACACCCGAGATGAGCTTTTGGATATTGGATTACAAAGCAACGATAACGATCTCTTTATCAGCAACCTACATCTGAATCTACGTCTCATCCCGGAGCTCTGGAGAACACCCGACGCTCGGCAGGCTTCCCGGCCGACCGGAAGTGCTTGCAGGCGGCGTAAGGACCGTAAACAAAGGAGGGGTAAGCGCGGTGGGCTAAGAGCTAAGCTAAAGCTAACACTGCACCGGCTATCACTACCCAGTATTTTCCTTGCTAATGTACGGTCTCTGGCGAGCAAAATGAGTGAACTACGGCTTCGGATCACCAACAATAAGAGACTTATGAACTGCAATATCATGATTTTTACGGAAACATGGCTTCACAGTGGAATACCCGACAATGCTATCGAGCTAGCCGGCCTACACACGCTCCGGGCAGACAGAGCAGCAGTTGACTCCGGTAAGACAAGAGGGGGGGGAGTGTGCATTTATATTAACAAGGCTTGGTGCACGAACTCTGTCACTGTTGAGAGACACTGCTCAGCTAATCTGGAGTTTCTCATGGTTAAATGTAGACCTTTCTATCTGCCACGCGAGTTCACTTGTACCATCATAACAGCCGCTTACATTTCTCCAGATGCTAATGCTAAGCTTGCTATGAAAGAACTTGTTATATCTTTCACCCTTTACGTTACTTAATATAACAATAATAACTCGGACCATCGACGTACCGTTAACGGTTTATTAGCGTAGCAGCAACTCATAGCACACAGCCAACGACAACACACTCTCCCATTTTTTAGATTACCCATAATGCTTTTAGCAAAGGCACTACGACGGGTGCCGTAGTAAACCAAAATACATAACATCTCCTCCCCTCTTACAATAGAGGTCCTACAGGAGATACCAAGTGTCTGCTGCAATTCTTGTGTTGTGTTTGTCTCTTTTTTTTTTTTCTTTAATTATTATGCTACCTTAGGAGTGAGGGTAGACTACCTCATCCCATAACGGTACCCCTGGGGATTATTCTGCCCCATTAATGTGGGTCAGTTGCTATCTAGTCTAATAACTCAGACGGACAGGAGGTCGTCGCTCCCTGGTAGGGTATCGGCGCTCTGTAGGAACATGAGTCTGTGTTCTTTCTAATGTGGAGGTTGCTTCTGGTGCTGATGCAGAAGAAGATGTCACATCTCCAGCTGGAACTCCGGTCTCTGAAGTGGTTGAGTTCTGTACTGGTGTAGGTGGACAAAGTGGTGAGTTAGTGAGTGCATCGTTAGGATATCCAAGAGACGGTTCTGCAGGCGCTGGCGGTGTCTGCAGGAGTTGATCCACGTGCCTTTTCCAAACACTGTCAGTGGTTTGAACTGTATATGAGACTGGTCCAGTTTGTGCGATAACAGTTGCAGGAACCCACTTAGGTTCACCTCTGTAGTTCCTGGCCAGCACAGATTCTCCTGACGTGAACGCTCTGTCCTTTGCCCGATGTTCTCTGTGCATAATTTGTTTCTCTTGTTGCTTTTGCACAGTGTCCTTTAATCCTGAGGGTTTCAAAAGGTCAAAGGTAGTGCACAGATCTCTCTTGAACATCAGACTAGCAGGGGTTGTCTTTGTGATTGCATGTGGAGTGTTGCGGTAGTTTAGCAGGAACTTGTGCAGCCTCTGATGCAGTGTTCCTTGACCTTGTGAGGCGTTCAATGCATGTTTCATTGTCTGCACAAACCTTTCTGCAAGGCCGTTCGTCGCAGGATGGTATGGAGCTGATTTAATGTGCTGCACTCCATTAGCTTGTAGAAAAGCATCCATTTCTTGTGAAACCAACTGAGGTCCATTGTCAGAAACTAGTTGCGTAGGAGACCCAAAACGACTAAACATTTCTCCTAATGCCTCTGTGGTCTTCTCTGTGGTGGTTGACCTCATAATAGCCACTTCAGGCCATTTACTGTGTGCATCCACAGCAACGAGAAACATTCTGTCCTCAAACGGACCTGCAAAGTCAATGTGCACACGATGCCATGGCTCCTGTGGGAACTCCCAGGGATGGAGAGGAGCCAATGGTGGGTTGTTCCGTACCTTGTGACAAGATGAACAGCTTTTGGCTATTTCTTCAATCTGCTTGTCAATGTTTGGCCACCAAAAATAGCTTCTCGCTATTTCTTTCATTCTCACGATTTCACTATGTCCTGCGTGAAGTTGCTGTAACACTTTTGTTCGACATGACAGGGGAATAATCACTCTCCTCCCCCACAGCAAACAACCCGACTGAACAGACAATTCTGTCCACTTCCCAAGGAAGGGCTTCAAGGTTGCGTCATCACCCGCAGGTTGTCCTTTAATGACCAAGTCCATGACTGCCGACAACACAGGGTCATTTCTAGTCCCCTTTTTCACCTGCACAGCTGAAACAGGTGCATTTTCTACCTCTGTGAAGTAGAAGATGTCCACAGTGCTTGACTCTGGCTTCATGACAGGAAGTGGTAATCTGGATAACCCATCTGCATTACCATGACAGTCTGACTTTTGATACCTGATGTCATAGGAGTGTCCTGACAACAGCAACGCCCACCTCTGCAGTCGGGACGCTGCAAGAGATGGTATTCCTGTGTATGGTCCAAGGATGGTTGTGAGAGGTCGGTGGTCAGTAAAAAGTGTAAACTTCCGTCCATACAAGTACTGGTGGAATTTTCTGACACCAAACACAATGCTCAGAGCCTCTCTTTCTAGTTGAGCATAGTTAGCTTCTGCCTTGTTTAATGTCCTTGACGCAAAAGCGATTGGCTTTTCCTCACCGTCTAGCATTACGTGGGAAATCACCGCCCCTACGCCATAAGGAGAGGCGTCGCAGGCAAGCTGGATCGGAAGTGATGGGTTGAAGTGGGTCAGAACCTCTGATGCAGTCAGCGCATCCTTTGCCTTCTGAAAAGCTTCCTGACAGCTTGCTGTCCACCTCCATGCTTCCTCTTTGCGCAGCAGGTTATGCAGTGGTTTTAATAGTGATGCCAAGTTTGGTATGAAACGTCCATAATAGTTCAGCAGTCCCAAGAAAGACTTCAGCTGACTGACATTTTGGGGTGGAGGTGCATCCACAATGGCTGTGATTTTCGATGGTGCAGTGTGTAGTCCCTTAGCATCGATCACATGACCTAAGTATTCCACGGATGACTGGAAAAACTCGCATTTATCCTTGCGGATTCTCAATCCATATTCCTCCAGTCTCGTGAGAGTTGCATCCAAGTTGCGCAGATGCTCTTCATCATCTGCTCCTGTACACAGGATATCATCCAGGTAGCACTGCACTCCTGGTAATCCACTCAGGATTTGATCCATAGCTCGCTGAAAAAGTGCTGGAGCAGATGTGATGCAAAAAGGCAGTCTGCAGTATCTGAAGAGTCCTTTATGGGTGTTGATAGTCAGCATCTCACGTGACTGCTCGTCTACATGCATTTGTAAGTAAGCCTGGTTGAGATCTATTTTGCTGAACTTTTGTCCCCCACTCAGCCCCGCAAATAAGTCATCAATCAGTGGAAGGGGATACTGCTCTGCTGTTAGTACAGGGTTTACTGTTACCTTAAAGTCTCCACAGGTCCGGATTCCTCCGTCCTTTTTGGGTACTGGAACTATGGGCGTGGCCCACTCACTGGTTGTCACAGGCTCCAGAACTCCATTCTTGACCAGAGCATCCAAGTCAGCCTCCACCTTTGGTCTGATGGCGTACGGCACTGGTCTGGCTTTCATGAACACTGGTTTACTGTCAGGTTTGACATGCAGCTTCACTATAATTTTTTTCATACTGCCTAGCTCATCACGAAAAACCTTTTTGTGCTTTTCTAGTATGGCCTGCAGCTGAGTGGAACTGTGTGACAGCTTCCTTACTTCTTGCCAGTCAAGTTGGATTTTCTTTAGCCACACACGCCCCATTATAGCTGGACAGTTGTTCTTGGTAACATAAACTGGAAGCTCAGCAGTTTGGCCATTGTACTGAACAGTTACCTCTGTCATCCCTTTCATGGGCACTCGGTGTCCAGTATACGCCCTGAAGACGGTGTCTGAAGGTCGGAGTGGAAGATGTTTCAGAAACTTCTTGTAAATGCCATGCGACACAAGTGATGCCTTTGATCCGGTGTCTATCTGCATTTTAATAAAATGTCCCTCCACTTTTGGTTTAGTCCAAAAGCCTTCTGAGCCTTCATTCACATTCATAATCCGGACAGTATTTATTGCAGTTGACACCTCTTCCTCTGAGGAGTCGCTCACTCTGTCCTCGCCATGTTTAACTGTGTGAACATTTCTTTTCTTTTTGTATTTTACCATGTCACTTTTATTCCTTGTCTTTGGGCCTTTGTCTTTGCTCCTTTTGCTTCTACATGCCCGCTCCACGTGGCCTTTTTTTCCACAGTTGTTACAGTCCATCTCTTTGTACCAACAGTCATTAGGAAGGTGTCCCACCTTGCCACAGCGGAAACATGGACCTGTTGCATTGGTTTTACCACTGTTGAGTTTATGTACTCTGCCTGTAGCATGCAGTTGGTGTGCTTCTTTGGAAGCTATCTCCATCATCACACTAATGTTAATGGCTCTTTCAAGCGTCAAATCACTTTCTGTGAGTAACTTCTTCTGTGCTGCTTCATTCCGTAGTCCACACACAAGCCTGTCTCTTAATGTGTCATTTAAAACATCTTTAAATTCACAGTGTTCGGCTAACTTGCGTAGCGCTGCAACAAACATGTTAACAGACTCACCCTCTTCTTGGTTACGTCTGTGAAACCTGTATCTTTCTGCAATCACTAGAGGCTTGGGTGAGAAGTGGTGGGTCAGTGTGTCCACCAGTTCTTTGTAGGTTTTAGAGCCTGGCTTTACTGGCTGTAGGAGGTTACGTAGTAGGTTAAATGTCTTGGGACCCATCACACTCAGAAAAGTGGGCACTAACTTTTCATCCGTTATTCCATTGGCCGCGACGAAATAGTTAAAGCGCTCTGTATAGGAGCTCCATTGTTCCGCGCTCTCATCAAAGGGCCCGATAGAGCCAATGACTCCAGCCATTTTAACACTCCTGGTTGAATGTCGCTCTTTCCCTCGCGGCTCCTTTCTTGTAACGTCGTTTCTTCCCTCCGGCGTTACTCACGGAGTTTTTTTGTCCTTAACGATTTCCACTGCTCCGCTCCTCCCCGCTTAGCAGACAGCCCGCAGCATCCACCTCAGCACAGCGGCGCGGTGTATCACCCTGTCAGCACGAAGTAGCGGCGGGAAAAACACGACAAAAGACTCTCTTCCGTCGCGGACTGCAGCGTCGGTCCAGACGTCCTCGTCGCCACTTTTTGTTATATCTTTCACCCTTTACGTTACTTAATATAACAATAATAACTCGGACCATCGACGTACCGTTAACGGTTTATTAGCGTAGCAGCAACTCATAGCACACAGCCAACGACAACACACTCTCCCATTTTTTAGATAACCCATAATGCTTTTAGCAAAGGCACTACGACGGGTGCCGTAGTAAACCAAAATACATAACAGAACTGCATGCAGCTGTTAGCAAACAACAAACTGCACACCCAGAGGCAGCATTTATTGTGGCGGGTGATTTTAACCACTCTAACCTCAAGACAGTGCTTCCTAAATTCTACCAGCATGTCTCCTGTCACACAAGAGGGGACAAAACATTGGACCATGTTTACACCAATATTGTGGGAGCCTACACAGCAACTCCCCTCCCCCACCTAGGTCAGTCTGATCATTTATCCTTGTTCCTTACCCCCAAGTATGTACCGCTCATCAACCGGGTGAAGCCATCAGTGAGGACCATCAAAGTGTGGCCAGAGGGGGTTGACTCTGTACACCAGGAGAAGTTTAGGAACACAGACTGGAGTATGTTCACCTCTCAGGCTACCTGTGGCTCCCACATAAACATCAACTCTTACACCCACTCAGTCCTGGACCATATCAACACCACTATTGACAGTGTCACCACGGAAAGACAGATCACCACGTACCCAAATCAGAAGCCGTGGATGAACAGAGAAGTGCGGCTTCTGCTAAAAGCACGTAACAATGCCTTTAGATCTGGTGATGCACAGGCCTACAGTTCATCCAGGGCAGATCTGAAGAGGGGCATCAAGAAGGCCAAGCACAGCTACAAGCTGAAGGTGGAGGAACATTTTGGGGACTCTGACCCCCGACGTATGTGGCAGGGCATTCAAGCTATCTCTGATTATAAGCCCAGCAACTCCATACCTATAGCCATGACTGTGCCCTTTCTCAATGAGCTAAATAACTTCTATGCTCGTTTTGACAAGGACAACAACGAAAAGAACATTAATTTCCCACCCTCTGATGACCTCCACCACCTCACACTCACCCACACCGACGTCCGTAATGCACTGAGTCATGTCAACGTATGTAAGGCTGCTGGCCCTGATGGCATTCCTGGGCGTGTGCTGAGGGCATGCGCTGAGCAGCTGGCAGGGGTCTTCACAGACATCTTCAATCTGTCCCTGGCCCAGGCCGTGGTACCAGCGTGCTTCAAGACCACTTCAATAGTACCAGTGCCGAAACATTCAACACCATCGTGCCTAAATGACTATCGCCCTGTGGCACTGACGCCCATAGTCATGAAGTGCTTTGAGCGACTGGTCTTGGCACAGCTCAAAAAAGGCCTGCCCCCTACACTGGACCCTCATCAGTTCGCCTACCGGAGCAACAGGAGTACAGAGGATGCGGTTTCTACAGCGTTGCACTATGTACTCGCACACCTGGATGACAAGAACACTTACGCAAGAATGCTGTTTATTGACTTCAGCTCAGCATTCAACACAGTTATCCCCTCCAAGTTGCTCACTAAACTTGGGGACCTGGGAATCAGTACCTCCACCTGCAACTGGATCATGGATTTTCTGACCAACAGACCCCAGCATGTTAGGTCAGGCCCCAACCGTTCTTCCGTCATCACACTCAACACTGGTGTACCACAGGGCTGTGTGTTCAGCCCATTCCTCTACTCCCTCTACACCCATGACTGCAGGCCTATGTATGGATCCAATTCCATCATAAAGTTCGCAGATGACACCATGGTGATTGGACTCATCAGGGACAACGACGAGTCAGATTACAGGGCAGAGGTTGAGCACTTGGCTACTTGGTGCGCTGACAATAACCTGCTCCTTAACACCAGCAAAACCAAGGAGCTCATAGTGGACTACAGGAAGGAGAGGGAAGAGACACATGACCCCATCCATATCAATGGCATAGCTGTTGAACGTGTCCCCAGCTTCAAATTCCTGGGGACCCACATCTCGGAGGACCTGTCCTGGTCAGTTAACACCACCAGCCTGATCAAGGAGGCCCATCAGCGCCTCTTCTTCTTGAGGACATTGAAGAACCATCTGTCAACTGACATCCTGGGCAACTTCTACCGCTGCGTGATAGAGAGCACCCTGACCAACTGTGTCACAGTCTGGTATGGGAGCTGCTCTGTAGCTGACCGCAAGGCGCTGCAGCAGGTGGTGAAAACCGCCCAACGCATCACAGGGACTCCACTTCCAGCTATAGAGGACGTCAACAGGAAAAGATGTCTGCGCCGGGCATGCAGCATTCTTAGGGACTCCAACCATCCTGCTCATGGACTGTTCCAGCTTCTCCCCTCCAGAAGACGTTTCAGAAGCCTTCGGACTAGAACCAGCAGGTTTAGGAACAGTTTCTTTCCAACAGCTGTCACGTTATTGAACTTAGTTCCCCGCTGACTCTCTTACCATCATCTCTTACCATCCTCACCTGTACATAACTGCATAACTACATAACTACATCTAACTTATTGCACATTATTTGCACATAACAGTACTCTTAACTTTCTGCACTGCTGCATATATTTGCATATATTTGCTTAAATTGCACATACTGTTAATTACCGTATATACTGCACTGCTGTCCTTTGCACTTCTGATTGGATGCTAAACTGTGTTTCGTTACCTTGTATTCATACATGTGTAATGACAATAAAGTTGAATCTAATCTAATCTAATCTAATTATGTAAAAAATACTGTCTGGATTTTGATGAGATTTTTACCAGAGGTAGCCCTTGGGCCAAGGATGAGCCCATTGAATTTGGTGATGATCTGAGAGTGCATGCCTCCACCAAGGACCTTGTTTGTATTTGTGCAGTAGGATTACACAAAAACTACTGCATGGATTTGGATCAAATTTTCACCACAGATGGTCCTTTGGCTAGACAGGAACCCATTACATTTTGGTGATGAATGGAGAACACATACCTCCACCAAGGCTCTTCTCACAGTGTGTTCGCAAGAATCCTCCAAAACTACTGGATATACTTTCTTGCAATTTTAACCAGAACTGGTTTGTGGCCTACACACGAACCCATTACATTTTAGAGGTCATCCATGGAAGGAGCCTTGGTGGAGTTATGTGCTCTCTGATTGCTTTTTTAGTTGCTGCTGTTGTGCATTGTTTGAATCAGGAATATGGGACTGATATAACTTTGTGTCCTGCTGTCATCATCAGACTAAAAATGTAAGAGCACCAATATCATTCCACCAAGTGTCTCACATTGCAAAAGTGCAAACATACTGTAACTCATCCCCCTCCCCCACAGAACACAAAGTATTCCCTGCAGTCCATCTATTCCACATTGCCAGTGTTAGTAGTCCGATTCTTCCTTGTAGTCCAGTCCTGTAACAGTCAATATGAACGTCATAGCA
The DNA here is from genome assembly GCA_020510985.1 of Pholidichthys leucotaenia. NCBI lineage: Eukaryota > Metazoa > Chordata > Actinopteri > Cichliformes > Pholidichthyidae > Pholidichthys > Pholidichthys leucotaenia. The sequence goes on along the minus strand of JAJAQF010000144.1, from coordinate 21,702 downwards.
CCAAGCAGCGCCCCGTAAAAATCCACTGCATCTGCACGGCTCCTCATCTCAGATGGATTTGTAGTCCTTTGATCATGTGGGATTTTTAAGCAAGTCATCTTGCAGCAGGCTCGTCCAGATGAAAGAAGATGTTGGGGCATCCATTTCCTGCAGGCAAGTAAACCGTGACCTTGTAGTCCGTGCAAGGAAGAGCCACAGGCCTCCAGTTTTTAAGCCAGGCCAAGTCCCTGTCCTTGGGCAGCTGAGATAGTACTGCGTGCCGGCAGAAGACCGGTAATCCAGGTCTGTAACGGTCAATTAGAAACGTCATAAAAGTCTGATCCAACAATATCCCAAAAATGCGTAAAACAGGCAGAGGAACGACCGTCGTTTATTCCTTCTGTCGGGCGCGCTTGACCCTTTGTCCCCCTGCTGCTTTACGCAGGGCTGTTAGGTGCTTTTTGAGGCGAAAACGTTTCCTTTCATCCAGAAGGTGAAGACCAACCTGCCTTCTCAGCACATTAACGGACTTAATAAATTTATCAGTGTCACTGAAGTAATCAGTGACTTTTTGGCCTTGTTATAGGTTTCATCCAGAAAAGCATTTATTTCTTCCAGTGAATACAAACTCGTGTTTGTACTGCAAGTTGCCTCAATAGACTCAGTAACAGACACAGCGTCGGGATCAGATTCCATTTCCTCGTCAGCACAACTCAGCTGACTGTTTGAATCAGCTGGCCCAGTGGATTCATCATGAGCCACATTTTCCTGGACGCCACCCACAGCAGCTGACTGGCGTTGTTCCGTCTGCTGCTCTGAAACAGTAGCAGCCTCCGGAAACACAGCCGCTGATGTCACACAGCGAGATTCTGACGCACCATCAGTGACAGTTTGGGCGCCATCACCAGCGACGCTCCCAGCCGTAAGCTGGGCTGCGGGCACCACAGCCGGGCTGTCCACAGACACAGCGGCAGGCTCTGGAGCAGGACCGGCGGAAGGCCCCGCAACGTCGTCCATAGTAGCGGCGTGAGCGGAGGCCGCACCGCGGGCTCCAGCCGCGGCTCCATCAGAGCCCCCCGCCCGCTGCCTGTGCGGACAGGCGAACTGTTTATGGCCCATGTCTCCACATTCAAAACACTTCATCTGTCCTGAGCTCGCATACACCATATAGGAGCCGTCCCTGTGTTTGACCCGGAAGGACACTTCCAGAGTTTCAGTTGGCGAGTCCAAACTTCGCCAACTGAAACTTCCCAAATCTGCGGAGCTCCGTCGCCAACTGCTCGTCAGTGATGAAAGCTGGAACACCTGAGACGGTGATACGCGTTGATGGGACAGATAAGGGGGACACCTGTACATACGAATCCCCGATAACAACACCGCTCCCATTCAGGGTGTGGGCATCCTCCTCAACAGCCAGAAACACAACCACAGCTCTATTCATTCGCAATGCAAAGCAGATCACATCATAGCCCACCTGCTCGGCCACAGCCAGAAGCACCTCCTCCACAGTAACAGTGCTGTCTGGGGGAACGATCCGCACCCCCTGGTGGATAGACAGAGATGGCATTTCCAAGGTCGCCATCCTCGCTCCCCCCCCAAAAAAAAAAAATTTAAAAAAATGAATATGCGGCCAGTAATAGAAAATCGAAAAAAAGTCCAAACAAAACACGGAGGTCCCTATTTCTGCCCTCCTCCTTCAGCCGCCGGAAACAGAGAGAGAGAGAGAGAGAGAGAGAGATCAGACTAACTTGTGTTTCTGCTGAAGTCAGCAGTATCTGTCACTGTAAAAATGAAAATCTCACTAAGATAAAATACCTTAAATCAAGGCTTTATGCTTGTTTTTCTCTCACAAGATAATTTTGACAAGAATTTCTTTTTGTTGTGCAGTTTTCTGAAAGATTTTACTTGTTTTAAGGTCATTTTTACTTGTTTTAAGAAATTTAATCTTACTTTGTTGGCAGAGATTTGTTCTGATTTTAAATAAAATTACCTGTCAGAATTTTCTGCTTATTTTCAGTAAAATTATCTGCCAACAGAGCAAGAAATTTTGACTTATCAAACTGTTTTAAACCAGTTTCCAACGATCTTCAACATGGAAAATGTTCTCCCACATCAACTGCACAGCAAGAATAAATATCTTGTCAGACAAAAACCAGCAGAAACAGCCGGAATTGATTTCATTTGACTGATATTGTCTTTTTGCAGTGTAGTTGTCTTTTCTAGCTCACAGCTGCATTAGTTCTCAAAGAGAAACAAAAATGAGGCCGTAGTGGCTCAGGAGGTAGAGCAGGTGGCCCAACTGGAAGGTCGGCGGTTTGAATCCCGCTCCCCCCACCTTGCTCTTGTGTCCTTGGCCAAGACACGTTACCCACCTTGCCTCCATTGTCTTCATGGTTCATGACACTGATGTATGAATGTGAATAAATGTTCAGTTGGCGTGGATTGGCAGCCATATTGTTGTCAGTCTGCCCCAGGGCAGCTGTGGCTACAGAAGTAGCTTACCTCTATCATTGTCTGTGGACTGAAGGAAGAATGGACTCATTATAAAGTCTTGGGTGTCATGAAAAGTGCCATAGAAATGCAATCCATCATTAAAAACATAGTTATTACATATTTTAAACTGAGATTCTGTTGGGGGGGGGGGCTACAAAACCTCTCAGCCCAAGGGCCTAATGGCAAGTTAAGGTGGCCCTGGCCACAAGACCAGATAGGGACGTGCTCCTGTCCAAACGGAACCAGTGCAGACTGCAGCCAGCAGGGGGCGTCCTTCTCTTCCATCTGTGTAGACCCAGACCAGTGTGGTCCAAGTCAAACCTTCTCTGTGTCTGTCTGACCAAAAAGGTGAAGCTTTAAACATCTGAACTCTAACAAAGCTTTGCTGAACTTACTGATCCGCTTCAAGCAGAACAATTCAGTTCTAACAGTTGTGGCTCGGTGCTGCAGCCTGACAGCTGCAGGAGCAAAGTTCAAGTTCACATTCAGCCACTAATATTTCAGCAGCTTAAAGTAGAAACTGATTCTTACTTTGAGTCTGAAGGTCCAGGTCCATCACTGAAGCCTGGAGGACGATCTTTGGACAGGTCACTCCTCATGGACACACAGCTGGATGCTGGAGACTGTGACCTCTGACCTCTGGGAACACAAACATGTTTCATTAATATCACATCAGTCACACATTCATCACTGGTCACATTGATCTCACTTTCATTTGTTCAGACAAACTGAAAACTGCTGGCAGTTGTCAGTGGTCCCTCAGCCTCTTTCTTTGTTGCTGACATGGAGTTTAGATGGCCTTTTGACCTTGACCTTTGACCTTGCAATCCCAAAAGCATTGATAGAGTTCAGGGTCACAGAGTGAACCTTTTAACAAAGTATGGTGACTCTAGCTTTACTGGTTCCATAATAATAGGGCAGAGGGAATGTTAACATTGACCTTTGACCTCACACCAGTAGTCAGAGGTCAGGGTCTCAGGGTGAACCTGTGGACCAGGTCTGGTGACCCTAGCTTTACTGGTTCTACAGCAGTAGTGAGCATGGACACGGCTGCAGTCCATCCACCTGGCGGGGTGAAGACAATCCCCCTTCAGCCTGTTAGAGGCTGACAGGTAGAAAAACGAAAAAGTCAGCGACAACATTTTTCATAGAAACACATTTTTGGCTCCAAAGAGAAAACATCAAGGCTGCATAAAAATAGAAACATTCTAACCACACTGTCAAAGTAAAACTGTGGGCTAGAAGACACAGTGATAATCACATGATGAAGACCCTGGAGAGACTGCTCCTTGCTCACCTCCGCCCCCTGGTGGGACCAGCGATGGATCCACTCCAGTTCGCCTACCAGAATGGCATTGGGGTGGAGGATGCAGTGATCTTCCTCCTTCACCGTTCTCTGTCCCACCTGGAGAAGCCCGGGAATGCGGTGAGGATCTTGTTCTTTGACTTCTCCAGTGCTTTCAACACCATTCAACCGATGATCCTGAAGGACAAGCTGCTGTGCGCAGGGGTGGACCAGCACCTGTCATCATAGATCCTGGACTACCTCACTAACCGGACACAGTTTGTGAGAACCCGAGATTGTGTGTCTGACACGATCATCGGTAGCACGGGGGCCCCCCAGGGAACGGTTTTGGCTCCCTTCCTGTTCACCCTTTATACAGCGGACTTCTCACGCAACACAACACACTGCCATCTACAGAAGTTCTCTGATGACTCTGCGAACGACGGCCTCATCTCCAACGGAGATGATGCTGAGTACAGAGGACTTATCCAGGACTTTGTGGACTGGTGCCATCGGAACTGCCTCCAGATTAACGCGAGGAAAACTAAGGAGCCGGTGGTGGACTGCCGCAGGCAAGGACAACCCCTCACAGCACCAGTAAACATACAGGGAACAGACATCGAGATGGTGACATCCTATAAGTACCTGGGTGTTCATCTGAACAATAAACTAGACTGTTCACACAATACTGACGCACTCTACAAGAAGGGACAGCGCAGGCTGTTCCTACTGAGGAGACTCAGGTCTTTTGGTGTACAAGAGGCGCTGCTGAAGACCTTCTACGATTCGGTGGTGGCATCAGCCATCACTTTTGGAGTGGTCTGCTGGGGCAGTGGCATTACAGCAGCCGATAGGAAGAGACTGAACAAACTGATCAAGAAAGCTAGCTCTGTCCTGGGGCAGCGCCTTGACCCAGTGGAGGAGATAGGAGAGAGAAGGATGGTGGCTAAACTGTCATCTCTGCTGGAGTCCGAGTTCCACCCTATGCAGGACATACTGAACGCACTGAGGAGCTCATTTCGCAGCAGACTACATCATCCTAGGTGCGCAACCGAGAGGTTTCGCAGGTCCTTCCTACCAACGGCTGTCAGACTGTACAACCTAAGCAGGGCTGCTCGCAGAGATAGCAAAAAAACGTGACGACCTAATAGTATTGAATGCAAAAGACACAATAGACTTACACAATGGTCCCCTCCAGTATACAACTAGGACAATATCAGTCGCTACGGAGGGTGACAATATGTATGGGTACGTATTCATACTATGTAGGATAACTAAGTAGACGGTTATGCTGTTTATTCCATCTTGCTACAATGCTCCGCACTTTGTATATATATTTATATATTTATGTGCATGTATGTACAGTGGGGAAAAAAGTATTTAGTCAAACACCAATTATGCAAGTTCTCCCACAAAAGATGAGAGAGGTCTCCAATTTTCATCATAGGTATTCCTCAACTATGAGAGACAAAATGAGAAAAAAAAAATCCAGAAAATCACATTGAAGGATTTTTAATGAATTAATTGGTAAATTCCTCGGTAAAATAAGTATTTGGTCAATAACAAAAGTTCATCTCAATACTTTGTTATATACCCTTTGTTGGCAATGACAGAGGTCAAACATTTTCTGTAAGTCTTCACAAGGTTTTCACACACTGTTGCTGGTATTTTGGCCCATTCCTCCATGCAGATCTCCTCTAGAGCAGTGATGTTTTGGGGCTGTCGCTGGGCAACACAGACTTTCAGCTCCCTCCAAAGATTTTCTATGGGGTTGAGATCTGGAGACTGGCTAGGCCACTCCAGGACCTTGAAATGCTTCTTACGAAGCCACTCCTTCGTTGCCCGGGTGGTGTGTTTGGGATCATTGTCATGCTGAAAGACCCAGCTACGTTTCATCTTCAATGCCCTTGCTGATGGAAGGAGGTTTTCACTCAAAATCTCACGATACATGGCCCCATTCATTCTTTCCTTTACACGGATCAGTCGTCCTGGTCCCTTTGCAGAAAAACAGCCCCAAAGCATGATGTTTCCACCCCCATGCTTCACAGTAGGTATGGTGTTCTTTCTCCTCCAAACACGACAAGTTGAGTTTTTACCAAAAAGTTCTATTTTGGTTTCATCTGACCATATGACATTCTCCCAATCCTCTTCTGGATCATCCAAATGCTCTCTAGCAAACTTCAGATGGGCCTGGACATGTACTGGCTTAAGCAGGGGGACACGTCTGGCACTGCAGGATTTGAGTCCCTGGTGGCGTAGTGTGTTACTGATGCAGCCTTTGTTACTTTGGTCCCAGCTCTCTGCAGGTCATTCACTAGGTCCCCCCGTGTGGTTCTGGGATTTTTGCTCACCATTCTCTTGATCATTTTGACCCCACGGGGTGAGATCTTGCGTGGAGCCCCAGATGAAGGGAGATTATCAGTGGTCTTGGCCATAGCTCTTTGGTCTTGGCCATAGTGGAGTTTGGAGTCTGACTGTTTGAGGTTGTGACAGGTGTCTTTTATACTGATAACGAGTTCAAACAGGTGCCATTAATACAGGTAACGAGTGGAGGACAGAGGAGCCTCTTAAACAAGAAGTTACAGGTCTGTGAGAGCCAGAAATCTTGCTTGTTTGTAGGTGACTAAATACTTATTTTACCAAGGAATTTACCAATTAATTCATTAAAAATCATTCAATGTGATTTTCTGGATTTTTTTTTTCTCATTTTGTCTCTCATAGTTGAGGTATACCTATGATGAAAATTGGAGACCTCTCTCATCTTTTAAGTGGAAGAACTTGCACAATTGGTGGCTGACTAAATACTTTTTTTTCCCCACTGTATATCCACTGCTCTTATTTATATTTTTCTTATCTTCTTAATTATTGCTCTGAGTGTTGCTATCCCTGTGCTGCTGCAATCCTGGAATTTCCCCATTGTGGGACAAATAAAGGCTTATCTTATCTTACCTTAGTTTTGACATTTTAATTTTTGTCAAAATATAATTTTGACAAGAATTTCTTTTTGTTGTGCAGTTTTCTGAAAGATTTTACTTGTTTTAAGGTCATTTTCACTTGTTTTAAGAAATTTAATCTTACTTTGTTGGCAGAGATTTGTTCTGATTTTAACTAAAATTATCTATTGCCAGAATTTTCTGCTTATTTTCAGTAAAATTATCTGCCAACAGAGCAAGAAATTTTGACTTATCAAACTGTTTTAAACCAGTTTCCAACGATCTTCAACATGGAAAATGTTCTCCCACATAAACTGCACAGCAAGAATAAATATCTTGTCAGACAAAAACCAGCAGAAACAGCCGGAATTGATTTCATTTGACTGATATTGTCTTTTTGCAGTGTAGTTGTCTTTTCTACCTCACAGCTGCATTAGTTCTCAAACAGAAACAGAAATGAGGCCGTAGTGGCTCAGGAGGTAGAGCAGGTGGCCCAATAACTGGAAGGTTGGCGGTTTGAATCCCGCTCCCCCCACCTTGCTCTTGTGTCCTTGGCCAAGACACGTTACCCACCTTGCCTCCATTGTCTTCATGGTTCATGACACTGATGTATGAATGTGAATAAATGTTCAGTTGGCGTGGATTGGCAGCCATATTGTTGTCAGTCTGCCCCAGGGCAGCTGTGGCTACAGAAGTAGCTTACCTCTATCATTGTCTGTGGACTGAAGGAAGAATGGACTCATTATAAAGTCTTGGGTGTCATGAAAAGTGCCATAGAAATGCAATCCATCATTAAAAACATAGTTATTACATATTTTAAACTGAGATTCTGTTGGGGGGGGGGGCTACAAAACCTCTCAGCCCAAGGGCCTAATGGCAAGTTAAGGTGGCCCTGGCCACAAGACCAGATAGGGACGTGCTCCTGTCCAAACGGAACCAGTGCAGACTGCAGCCAGCAGGGGGCGTCCTTCTCTTCCATCTGTGTAGACCCAGACCAGTGTGGTCCAAGTCAAACTAACTAACTAACTAACTAACCTGCACTTATATAGCGCTTTTCTAGTCACAAAGACCACTCAAAGCGCTTTCATTAATACTAACCCTCTATTCTAAGGGCCTATAGGAAACAGATATCTAGAAACCTTCTCTGTGTCTGTCTGACCAAAAAGGTGAAGCTTTAAACATCTGAACTCTAACAAAGCTTTGCTGAACTTACTGATCCGCTTCAAGCAGAACAATTCAGTTCTAACAGTTGTGGCTCGGTGCTGCAGCCTGACAGCTGCAGGAGCAAAGTTCAAGTTCACATTCAGCCACTAATATTTCAGCAGCTTAAAGTAGAAACTGATTCTTACTTTGAGTCTGAAGGTCCAGGTCCATCACTGAAGCCTGGAGGACGATCTTTGGACAGGTCACTCCTCATGGACACACAGCTGGATGCTGGAGACTGTGACCTCTGACCTCTGGGAACACAAACATGTTTCATTAATATCACATCAGTCACACATTCATCACTGGTCACATTGATCTCACTTTCATTTGTTCAGACAAACTGAAAACTGCTGGCAGTTGTCAGTGGTCCCTCAGCCTCTTTCTTTGTTGCTGACATGGAGTTTAGATGGCCTTTTGACCTTGACCTTTGACCTTGCAATCCCAAAAGCATTGATAGAGTTCAGGGTCACAGAGTGAACCTTTTAACAAAGTATGGTGACTCTAGCTTTACTGGTTCCATAATAATAGGGCAGAGGGAATGTTAACATTGACCTTTGACCTCACACCAGTAGTCAGAGGTCAGGGTCTCAGGGTGAACCTGTGGACCAGGTCTGGTGACCCTAGCTTTACTGGTTCTACAGCAGTAGTGCACATGGACACGGCTGCAGTCCATCCACCTGGCGGGGTGAAGACAATCCCCCTTCAGCCTGTTAGAGGCTGACAGGTAGAAAAACGAAAAAGTCAGCGACAACATTTTTCATAGAAACACATTTTTGGCTCCAAAGAGAAAACATCAAGGCTGCATAAAAATAGAAACATTCTAACCACACTGTCAAAGTAAAACTGTGGGCTAGAAGACACAGTGATAATCACATGATGAAGACCCTGGAGAGACTGCTCCTTGCTCACCTCCGCCCCCTGGTGGGACCAGCGATGGATCCACTCCAGTTCGCCTACCAGCATAGCATTGGGGTGGAGGATGCAGTGATCTTCCTCCTTCACCGTTCTCTGTCCCACCTGGAGAAGCCCGGGAATGCGGTGAGGATCTTGTTCTTTGACTTCTCCAGTGCTTTCAACACCATTCAACCGATGATCCTGAAGGACAAGCTGCTGTGCGCAGGGGTGGACCAGCACCTGTCAACATAGATCCTGGACTACCTCACTAACCGGACACAGTTTGTGAGAACCCGAGATTGTGTGTCTGACACGATCATCGGTAGCACGGGGGCCCCCCAGGGAACGGTTTTGGCTCCCTTCCTGTTCACCCTTTATACTGCGGACTTCTCATGCAACACAACACACTGCCATCTACAGAAGTTCTCCAATGACTCTGCGAACGACGGCCTCATCTCCAACGGAGATGATGCTGAGTACAGAGGACTTATCCAGGACTTTGTGGACTGGTGCCATCGGAGCAGCCTCCAGATTAACGCGAGGAAAACTAAGGAGCCGGTGGTGGACTGCCGCAGGCAAGGACAACCCCTCACAGCACCAGTAAACATACAGGGAACAGACATCGAGATGGTGACATCCTATAAGTACCTGGGTGTTCATCTGAACAATAAACTAGACTGGTCACACAATACTGACGCACTCTACAAGAAGGGACAGCGCAGGCTGTTCCTACTGAGGAGACTCAGGTCTTTTGGTGTACAAGAGGCGCTGCTGAAGACCTTCTACGATTCGGTGGTGGCATCAGCCATCACTTTTGGAGTGGTCTGCTGGGGCAGTGGCATTACAGCAGCCGATAGGAAGAGACTGAACAAACTGATCAAGAAAGCTAGCTCTGTCCTGGGGCAGCGCCTTGACCCAGTGGAGGAGATAGGAGAGAGAAGGACGGTGGCTAAACTGTCATCTCTGCTGGAGTCCGAGTTCCACCCTATGCAGGACATACTGAACGCACTGAGGAGCTCATTTAGCAGCAGACTACATCATCCTAGGTGCGCAACCGAGAGGTTTCGCAGGTCCTTCCTACCAACGGCTGTCAGACTGTACAACCTAAGCAGGGCTGCTCGCAGAGATAGCAAAAAAACGTGACGACCTAATAGTATTGAATGCAAAAGACACAATAGACTTACACAATGGTCCCCTCCAGTATACAACTAGGACAATATCAGTCGCTACGGAGGGTGACAATATGTATGGGTACGTATTCATACTATGTAGGATAACTAAGTAGACGGTTATGCTGTTTATTCCATCTTGCTACAATGCTCCGCACTTTGTATATATATATTTATATATTTATGTGCATGTATGTACAGTGGGGAAAAAAGTATTTAGTCAAACACCAATTGTGCAAGTTCTCCCACTTAAAAGATGAGAGAGGTCTCCAATTTTCATCATAGGTATTCCTCAACTATGAGAGACAAAATGAGAAAAAAAAAATCCAGAAAATCACATTGAAGGATTTTTAATGAATTAATTGGTAAATTCCTCGGTAAAATAAGTATTTGGTCAATAACAAAAGTTCATCTCAATACTTTGTTAAATACTCTTTGTTGGCAATGACAGAGGTCAAACATTTTCTGTAAGTCTTCACAAGGTTTTCACACACTGTTGCTGGTATTTTGGCCCATTCCTCCATGCAGATCTCCTCTAGAGCAGTGATGTTTTGGGGCTGTCGCTGGGCAACACAGACTTTCAGCTCCCTCCAAAGATTTTCTATGGGGTTGAGATCTGGAGACTGGCTAGGCCACTCCAGGACCTTGAAATGCTTCTTACGAAGCCACTCCTTCGTTGCCCGGGTGGTGTGTTTGGGATCATTGTCATGCTGAAAGACCCAGCCATGTTTCATCTTCAATGCCCTTGCTGATGGAAGGAGGTTTTCACTCAAAATCTCACGATACATGGCCCCATTCATTCTTTCCTTTACACGGATCAGTCGTCCTGGTCCCTTTGCAGAAAAACAGCCCCAAAGCATGATGTTTCCACCCCCATGCTTCACAGTAGGTATGGTGTTCTTTCTCCTCCAAACACGACAAGTTGAGTTTTTACCAAAAAGTTCTATTTTGGTTTCATCTGACTATATGACATTCTCCCAATCCTCTTCTGGATCATCCAAATGCTCTCTAGCAAACTTCAGATGGGCCTGGACATGTACTGGCTTAAGCAGGGGGACACGTCTGGCACTGCAGGATTTGAGTCCCTGGTGGCGTAGTGTGTTACTGATGCAGCCTTTGTTACTTTGGTCCCAGCTCTCTGCAGGTCATTCACTAGGTCCCCCCGTGTGGTTCTGGGATTTTTGCTCACCATTCTCGTGATCATTTTGACCCCACGGGGTGAGATCTTGCGTGGAGCCCCAGATGAAGGGAGATTATCAGTGGTCTTGGCCATAGCTCTTTGGTCTTGGCCACAGTGGAGTTTGGAGTCTGACTGTTTGAGGTTGTGGACAGGTGTCTTTTATACTGATAACGAGTTCAAACAGGTGCCATTAATGCAGGTAACGAGTGGAGGACAGAGGAGCCTCTTAAACAAGAAGTTACAGGTCTGTGAGAGCCAGAAATCTTGCTTGTTTGTAGGCGACCAAATACTTATTTTACCAAGGAATTTACCAATTAATTCATTAAAAATCATTCAATGTGATTTTCTGGATTTTTTTTTTCTCATTTTGTCTCTCATAGTTGAGGTATACCTATGATGAAAATTGGAGACCTCTCTCATCTTTTAAGTGGAAGAACTTGCACAATTGGTGGCTGACTAAATACTTTTTTTTCCCCACTGTATATCCACTGCTCTTATTTATATTTTTTTTATCTTCTTAATTATTGCTCTGAGTGTTGCTATCCCTGTGCTGCTGCAATCCTGGAATTTCCCCATTGTGGGACAAATAAAGGCTTATCTTATCTTACCTTAGTTTTGACATTTTAATTTTTGTCAAAATATAATTTTGACAAGAATTTCTTTTTGTTGTGCAGTTTTCTGAAAGATTTTACTTGTTTTAAGGTCATTTTTACTTGTTTTAAGAAATTTAATCTTACTTTGTTGGCAGAGATTTGTTCTGATTTTAACTAAAATTATCTATTGCCAGAATTTTCTGCTTATTTTCAGTAAAATTATCTGCCAACAGAGCAAGAAATTTTGACTTAAACTGTTTTAAACCAGTTTCCAACGATCTTCAACATGGAAAATGTTCTCCCACATAAACTGCACAGCAAGAATAAATATCTTGTCAGACAAAAACCAGCAGAAACAGCCGGAATTGATTTCATTTGACTGATATTGTCTTTTTGCAGTGTAGTTGTCTTTTCTAGCTCACAGCTGCATTAGTTCTCAAAGAGAAACAAAAATGAGGCCGTAGTGGCTCAGGAGGTAGAGCAGGTGGCCCAATAACTGGAAGGACGGCGGTTTGAATCCCGCTCCCCCCACCTTGCTCTTGTGTCCTTGGCCAAGACACGTTACCCACCTTGCCTCCATTGTCTTCATGGTTCATGACACTGATGTATGAATGTGAATAAATGTTCAGTTGGCGTGGATTGGCAGCCATATTGTTGTCAGTCTGCCCCAGGGCAGCTGTGGCTACAGAAGTAGCTTACCTCTATCATTGTCTGTGGACTGAAGGAAGAATGGACTCATTATAAAGTCTTGGGTGTCATGAAAAGTGCCATAGAAATGCAATCCATCATTAAAAATATAGTTATTACATATTTTAAACTGAGATTCTGTTGGGGGGGGGGCTACAAAACCTCTCAGCCCAAGGGCCTAATGGCAAGTTAAGGTGGCCCTGGCCACAAGACCAGATAGGGACGTGCTCCTGTCCAAACGGAACCAGTGCAGACTGCAGCCAGCAGGGGGCGTCCTTCTCTTCCATCTGTGTAGACCCAGACCAGTGTGGTCCAAGTCAAACTAACTAACTAACTAACTAACCTGCACTTATATAGCGCTTTTCTAGTCACAAAGACCACTCAAAGCGCTTTCATTAATACTAACCCTCTATTCTAAGGGCCTATAGGAAACAGATATCTAGAAACCTTCTCTGTGTCTGTCTGACCAAAAAGGTGAAGCTTTAAACATCTGAACTCTAACAAAGCTTTGCTGAACTTACTGATCCGCTTCAAGCAGAACAATTCAGTTCTAACAGTTGTGGCTCGGTGCTGCAGCCTGACAGCTGCAGGAGCAAAGTTCAAGTTCACATTCAGCCACTAATATTTCAGCAGCTTAAAGTAGAAACTGATTCTTACTTTGAGTCTGAAGGTCCAGGTCCATCACTGAAGCCTGGAGGACGATCTTTGGACAGGTCACTCCTCATGGACACATAGCTGGATGCTGGAGACTGTGACCTCTGACCTCTGGGAACACAAACATGTTTCATTAATATCACATCAGTCACACATTCATCACTGGTCACATTGATCTCACTTTCATTTGCTCAGACAAACTGAAAACTACTGGCAGTTGTCAGTGGTCCCTCAGTTTCTTTCTTTGTTGTTGACATGCAGTTTAGATGGCCTTTTGACCTTGACCTTTGACCTTGCAATCCCAAAAGCATTGATAGAGTTCAGGGTCACAGAGTGAACCTTTTAACAAAGTATGGTGACTCTAGCTTTACTGGTTCCATAATAATAGGGCAGAGGGAATGTTAACATTGACCTTTGACCTCACACCAGTAGTCAGAGGTCAGGGTCTCAGGGTGAACCTGTGGACCAGGTCTGGTGACCCTAGCTTTACTGGTTCTACAGCAGTAGTGCACATGGACACGGCTGCAGTCCATCCACCTGGCGGGGTGAAGACAATCCCCCTTCAGCCTGTTCAGGGATGGCAACAGGAAATTCTGATTTCAGCTGAAATCTAATTTGGTCGATTGACTTATGGGGGGGCTGGGGGGCACAGCCCCCCTGAACCTGGGAGGTTTTCAGTAAAACAGAAGTAATTTAGACTGAAAAAAATGATTTAAAAAAATGAAATACTAGACTTAGATAAATCATTAAATTTAATGAAAAGTTAACTTACTTTTTCTTCAATGTTGTCTCACTGTCTTTAGTCCAACATATTTAACAGTTCTAGAAGAGTTTATTACACTATTTACACTGGTCACCAAGTCACTTCTAATGTGAAACTTTCTTCCTTTTGGCAGCAAGCTGTGTCCATCTCTGAACTTTGAACTTCATCTCCTTTTCTGGTTTCTTCAGAATTTTTTTTTTTTGTTTTGTTTTTTGTTACTTATTTGTACCCGTAGGTAGATTTGGTTTGCAGTCTGGTGACAAGCCACCGGCTGCCGGTCGCTGCGTGCGCGAGCGCCCTAAACCTACATGTTTTTGGTATGCGGGAGGAAACCGGAGAAATCCCGGAGTAAACCCACGCAACACGGGGAGAACATGCAAACTCCACACAGCTCACTGTTGGTCGGGGGCTGGGATCAAACCCACGATCTCACGATCCCCGCGATCCCCCGGCCGAGGGTAAAACTGTGCTGCCGCAGTGCTAAACCACTGCACCACCGTGCAGCCCGGTGCCCGTGCCCCAAATTGTCCAAGTGTTTCTGTTACCTCGTCGAACTTTGAGCCAATTTTCACCTTTACCGTCACTTTTCTCTCAAGCCAATTCCATCGGAACTTATTTCTGACACTTTTGTCTATTTCTAGCACTGATGACTCCTGATCCTTCGATAAAAATCTCATAATTCGGCTGAAAACAATACCGAAAGCTCAGAATTCCAACACGAACCAGGGATGTGATTTGGGGTTGGGGAAATTATCTGAAAACTTAGCAGGGGGTCTGGGGGACACAGTCCCCGAGCGGGGTCCGGGGCAGAGCCCCATTTGGGGGGGGGGGGGGAGGGGGCAAGGGGGGCAAAGCCCTCCGGAGCTCCTGGGTTTTTATGATTTTTAAGTTCCAGAACTGCAGGGATGGCAATTTTCCGCCGATCCGCGGATTTCCGACGATTTATTTTCAAATTGATCATTTCTGTGAATCGTCTAAATCCGTTGAGAAAATTTTAGGGGGGGTAAGGTACCTTATTGTTACCGATTTTAGCAAAAATCAACACGATTACATAAGCACTCGGCGCTTCCCCGGAAGTCGTCTCCCGCGATAACCCGGATGTGTTGTGTCCAAGCTACTGCTGTATTGCAGTAGCTTGACAGCCCTGCGATTGGATAGATGCAAACGATTGGACCAATCAAATGGCTCGTTGTATGCTTTTTCAAAAATTCATGGCGGCGTGTTCTCAGGGATGTGATTTTCTGCTAATTCGCTGAATTCCACTTTATTTTATCTTCCAGGAAGATAAAGTACGTTAAGTACGTTAGCGGCTTGTGGTCCATGAACGCAGTGAAACTGCACCCTTTCAGGCAGGACTGGAAGTGGCGTATGGCCAGGTGGAGAGCCATTAACTCTCTGTTACTGGCGGCGTACGACGGCTGTATGAGCTGGGCTGCACGGGGGAGGAAACGGTAATAAAAGTTAACCATCCCCTTTTATGATTCCAAACAGTTTGAAATTGACAGTGCACATTGGACACTGACTCATAACTTTTGAATATTTCTAAGACTTGGCTACATCAGTGATTGTGCAAAATGAACTGCTCAAGTCTCAATGGAGATTGAAACTGGTGATCTGAAATGAATGCTGAAATTATAAAAATTAATGGTATGTTGGAATTTTATTTCTATTATGGAATAGATAAAATTAACTGATTTTGATTTGATCAAGTGTTAAAGCATGTGATGGATAATGCTTGTTGGAATATTTTAGGAATGCTATCTTCTTGGAACATAAGTCAATATTATACAGTAATAAGTGGCATTCAGCTGTTGGTTTTATGTCATTTAAGCACAGTTCTGGTACTTAAAAATCATAAAAACCCAGGAGCTTCGGGGGGCTTCGAAGTGACTTGGTGACCAGTGTAAATAGTGTAATAAACTCTTCTAGAACTGTTAAATATGTTGGACTAAAGACAGTGAGACAACATTGAAGAAAAAGTAAGTTAACTTTTCATTAAATTTAATGATTTATCTAAGTCTAGTATTTCATTTTTTTCATCATTTTTTTCAGTCTAAATTACTTCTGTTTTACTGAAAACCTCCCAGCTTCAGGGGGGCACAGCCCCCCCGGCCCCCCCATACATTGATCGACCAAATTAGATTTCAGCTGAAATCAGAATTTCCTGTTGCCATCCCTGGAACTGTGCTTAAATGACAAAACAAACAGCTGAATGCTTTACTTTCAAAGTAAAACTGTGGGCTGAAGACACAGTGGATAAATATGGAGAAAAATGACTCAAGAGTTTCAGAAATATTTACTCAAACATAAAAACACACAATTGTCAAAGAAATGAAAACAGAACAAAAAGATTAAACTTTGATTTAATTATTTGTTTTGAAATTTCAGCCTTTGGACTGTCAATGGTTTGTGGGCCAAGGACTCAGACGCAGGCACAGATATGGTGCAGAACGAGGATTTATTAACAAAAGCTTCAACAGAAATGAATGGCAGCGCATGGGCTGCAAACAAAAACTAAAGGCAAACAGTACGACTGGCAAAACTGGACTAAACTGAGATTATACACCGACATGAAATACTGACTGACAAGACTGACATGAAGACATTAAAGAGCCTATATCATGCAAAATCGACTTTTTTTCAGCTTTTAAGAATGTTATAATATTAACTCCTCACCAAAAACACCCCCAAAGTGGTATTTTGCTCCATTCACGCATCTCTGAGTGTTCCTCCTCAACCCTGCTCTCTGAGCTGCTGCTCCGCCCTGTCCCTGATAATGACTGGGTATCCACGTTCATACGTATGAACGTGGGTGAGCCGCCCACTCCAGGAAGTGCCTGTGCTGCCAGCACCACCCCCAGGCTGACGCACACACCCACTTTCTCCGTGCAGCTAACAAAGCGGTGATCGGCAAAACTCTTTCACTTTAGCATTGACGCTGTGAAGAAGTAGTTCCTCTCGTACCTAATCTGTTCAGTGACAACAACATCTTTTCTAAAGTTTACTGTAGATGCTGTTTTCGTGGGCGGAACCCAGCGACACACTGCAGCAGCCGGCTCAGGGGTTACATCATGAAAAGAGCGGCAGCCACAAGAAGGAGAGGCGGAGCCTCAGAGATCAAGGCATCTTACTTCCGGGTTAGAAAAGTAGCTCGCGAAAATAAATCACATTTCATAAGAAATTCATTCTCCAGAGTACCAAAGGTAATATACTATCACATATGTGCATATAGTTTACTCTGAAAGGCTTAAAATAGCATTACAGTGGGGCAAAAAAGTATTTAGTCAGCCACCAATTGTGCAAGTTCTCCCACTTAAAAGATGAGAGAGGTCTCCAATTTTCATCATAGGTATACCTCAACTATGAGAGACAAAATGAGAAAAAAAAATCCAGAAAATCACATTCAAGGATTTTTAATGAATTAATTGGTAAATTCCTTGGTAAAATAAGTATTTGGTCACCTACAAACAAGCAAGATTTCTGGCTCTCACAGACCTGTAACTTCTTCTTTTAGAGGCTCCTCTGTCCTGCACTCGTTACCTGTATTAATGGCACCTGTTTGAACTCGTTATCTGTATAAAAGACACCTGTCCACAACCTCAAACAGTCAGACTCCAAACTCCACTATGGCCAAGACCAAAGAGCTGTCAAAGGACACCAGAAACAAAATTGTAGACCTGCACCAGGCTGGGAAGACTGAATCTGCAATAGGTAAGCAGCTTGGTGTGAAGAAATCAGCTGTGGGAGCAATTATTAGAAAATGGAAGACATACAAGACCACTGATAATCTCCCTCCATCTGGGGCTCCACGCAAGATCTCACCCTGTGAGGTCAAAATGATCACGAGAACGGTGAGCAAAAATCCCAGAACCACACGGGGGGACCTAGTGAATGACCTGCAGAGAGCTGGGACCAAAGTAACAAAGACTACATCAGTTACACACTACGCCGCCAGGTACTCAAATCCTGCAGTGCCTGACGTGTCCCCCTGCTTAAGCCAGTACATGTCCAGGCCCGTCTGAAGTTTGCTAGAGAGCATTTGGATGATCCAGAAGAGGATTGGGAGAATGTCATATGGTCAGATGAAACCAAAATAGAACTTTTTGGTAAAAACTCAACTTGTCGTGTTTGGAGGAGAAAGAACACCATACCTACTGTGAAGTATGAGGGTGAAAACATCATACTTTGGGGCTGTTTTTCTGCAAAGGGACCATGATGACTGCTCCGTGTAAAGGAAAGAATGAATGGGGCCATGTATCGTGAGATTTTGAGTGAAAACCTTCTTCCATCAGCAAGGACATTGAAGATGAAACATGGCTGGGTCTTTCAGCATGACAATGATCCCAAACGCACCGCCCGGGCAATGAAGGAGTGGCTTCGTAAGAAGCATTTCAAGGTCCTGGAGTGGCCTAGCCAGTCTCCAGATCTCAACCCCATAGAAAATCTTTGGAGGGAGTTGAAAGTCCATGTTGCCCAGCGACAGCCCCAAAACATCACTGCTCTAGAGGAGATCTGCATGGAGGAATGGGCCAAAATACCAGCAACAGTGTGTGAAAACCTTGTGAAGACTTACAGAAAACGTTTGACCTCTGTCATTGCCAACAAAGAGTATATAACAAAGTACTGAGATGAACTTTTGTTATTGACCAAATACTTATTTTACCGAGGAATTTACCAATTAATTCATTAAAAATCCTTCAATGTGATTTTCTGGATTTTTTTTTCTCATTTTGTCTCTCATAGTTGAGGAATACCTATGATGAAAATTGGAGACCTCTCTCATCTTTTAAGTGGGAGAACTTGCACAATTGGTGGCTGACTAAATACTTTTTTCCCCACTGTATATAGGCCCTTTAATGACGACACATCTGATGAGGAATTACACACACAGGCTGTGTCTCAGTTCAGGTTCTGCATCCTTCAAGGGTGCATTTCTAGTCCAGATACGTCACTGTGCTGCGTCCAAGGCTGTCCCATTCCGTGGCTCCTTCACATGCGGCTGACAAATGCAGCCTTCAAAACCCCCAAAACCAAAAATACATGAGAGGATCCTTGTGGCCTTAACATCTCCCAGCATTCAGCGCGTGGCTCAGCCTGGCTTCTTTTTTTCTTCTCAGCTCAGAAGCAGAACGAAGTCAGAAACAGTTCAAAGTAAGTCTGTTGCTTGAATTCTGCAGTGGTTTGAACGTGAAAACACCGATAATCCAGAAAACAGCAACATCTGATTATTTCAGCTCATGTTAGGTGACATCGTTTCTGATGTTCTGTCTGCTTCACTTAATGTATTAATTAAACATTTGAACTGTTATTTTTTCTGAAGTCAAACATTTTTTCCATTAATGTCAGTTTATTAACTAATGTAGTAATATAAAAATACAGGGTGACGTACTTGAAAGAACTTGCTTTAAGATAACTTTTAAAGTCCTGTAGAAACATCAGGAAGTTGATGTTATTCATTGTAAAAAACCACCTCAGGTTATTTTGAGAGAAAACGGAGCAGTTAATGAAGCTGAGGAGGGACGGGACATCTGGAATAATCGGATGATGCTGATTTTAAAAATGTCCACCACATCTGCAGTGATAATCAGATTTCTCTGATTGTTTTTTCTTTTTTCTGGTTTCTTTCTGAGGTCCACGGTGGAGAACCTGCAGGAACCGAGGGTCAGCTGTGGAGAGAACGGGCTGCACTCAAGATTTAGAAAACTGAGATTTGACTGAAATAACCACAGTAAAAGAGATTTGATGAACTGTTTTATTGATTGTGATTTTTTAGCAGTTTACTTTGCAAACTGAAACAAGCTAAATAAAAATATTGCAGGTTTACTGTTAATAGTTAGAAAAACTGCATTTCAATGAAGTAGTTTTTTGAAAAAGATGATTTTTTGCAGCATAATTATAAACGAGACTTTCATCTATTTATTACACACAGAAAAACATTTTAAACCTGATTTAACACTGATGATAATGATTATAGTTTTGAAATTAAATGACAAATCCTGATTTTCTAGTTTACTGAGATGTACTGTGTGGTGCTGTGAAACCACAGGTTTAGTCAGTGTCCGCGTGATGACGCGGCCGCTCAGTGATGTCATCACGCCCAGCATATAAATGTGAGGGACGGCCATTTTACAGCCTCTTTTACGGCTCTCTCTTAGCTCGGCCTCCCAGCTAACAATACTCTGTACCACCGGCATAGAGTTCTGTAATAAAGTTCCTGTTCCCAGCAAACTCCACTCTCCGTTGGTCCTTCCACGTTTTCCAGACATAACAAATGGCAACGAGGATGACCCACGCAAAACTGAGGATGAAGAACCCAGTCATGAAGTCGCTGCCGTTCCTCAGTGAGCCTCGTGAGCTGGTGAGTTCATAACCACCGCCAGCCTGAGACATGCTAGTGATGCTCAGCTAAAGGGCATGCTACTCTACTGCCTCGGCATCGAGGGACGATTATCTTCTGAATGTTTGGATCCGTGGACACCTACAATGACTACGATGAGTATGTTGGTTTACTACCAAGCACCCAAGCACTTCCATGTTCCTGAGAGCATGATGGCCAAAAGGCATGTGTTTTACCAGCGCCGACAGCATGCGGGAGAGTCAACTCAACGTTATGCCATGGAGCTCCGAGTCTTAGCAAGCACATGCACCTTTGGGCCCATAGAAGATGAGCTAATCCGTGACAAGCTAGTTGAGGAGCACAGCACAGAGAGTGAACACAACACGGACAGAGAGCAGCGACTGGACTCGCCTCAGATCCTCGACCAGCATAAGCCTCAGGGAGCCGCTGCGGAGCTGCAGGAGAGGGAGCCCATGTCTACTGGGAACCCCGTCACACAACAACCTGGTGCAGGTTCTACTAATGGTGACAGCAACACATCACTATGACCAGACTTCCCAGGAAAGGGGGAGAAGAGGCCAGACGACTTCCGAATCCATGCCCAGCACCAGCCTCCAGGAGCCACCACTGAGCTGCAGGATGAAGAGTCTGTGACTCTGTTTGCCCCCCTCCCCTCAGGTAGAAGACTTCGGTCCAACCAGACTAAAACCTCCCGTCACATGAACAGCTTCTTCCCCTCTGCCATCAGACTGCTGAACACTAAGTGACTTATTGACTCTCGTGCACCATGTACAGCAGCTCAACCAGACTCATGTCAATCATCACTGTTTTCTTCCTGCATTACCGACTGCACTATATGGTTCTCCACATTATCTGCTGCTCGCTAATATATTTAAACTGCTGACTAGTATTACTCACTCTTATTCTACACTTTATTGCATGTATAGTTTATTTCTTTTATTTTATCATGTTTAATGTTGCAGCATTGCACCGAGACAAATTCCTAGTTTGTGTACTACATGAACAATGGCAATAAATCTGATTCTGATTCTGACCAAACAGGATCCCGCAGAACCACCAGAACCTGGCTGACACCCCACAGCAAACGTGAGAGCAATGCCAACACAACCATGATGCCGAGTACAGCCAAACAGAGCGTCACTCACAGTGATGGAGGGATTTCAGGTCTGCAGATCCCAACGCTCAGACCCACAGTCAGCCTCAACATTGTCACCACCACAGACAGCCATGAAGATCGCTGCGCAGCTGAGACCAGCCGCTGTCCAGATGACTAATGGTTTGAGATGGTGAGCCAGCCGTCTGCAAAAGGTAAGAGCAGCTGCTGGGGATCAAGACGCAGTGCTGGATCTGACCCAGCTGGTGTGGGATCCTGGCCGGACACTGCTGACAACACTGTGATGGACTGGTGATCTGTCCAGGGTGGACCCTGTCTCTTGCCCGAAGATGCTGGGATAGGCTACAGCTCCCCCCACCCCCACGACCTGAAAAAGAATTAAGAGGTAGCGGAT
>JAJAQF010000143.1:0-110981 GCA_020510985.1 Pholidichthys leucotaenia | reverse complement strand
AGAAGAAGTTACTCACAGAAAGGGATTTGACACTTGAAAGAGCCATTAACATTAGTGTGATGATGGAGATGGCTTCCAAAGAAGCACACCAACTGCATGCTACAGGCAGAGTACATAAACTCAACAGTGGTAAAACCAATGCAACAGGTCCATGTTTCCGCTGTGGCAAGGTGGGACACCTTCCTAATGACTGTTGGTACAAAGAGAAGGACTGTAACAACTGTGGGAAAAAAGGCCACGTGCAGCGGGCATGTAGAAGCAAAAGGAGCAAAGACAAAGGCCCAGAGACAAGGAATAAAAGTGACATGGTAAAATACAAAAAGAAAGAAATGTTCACACAGTTAAACATGGCGAGGACAGAGTGAGCGACTCCTCAGAGGAAGAGGTGTCAACTGCAATAAATACTGTCCGGATTATAATGTGAATGAAGGCTCAAAAGGCTTTTGGACTAAACCAAAAGTGGAGGGACATTTTATTAAAATGCAGATAGACACCAGATCAAAGGCATCACTTGTGTCGCATGGCATTTACAAGAAGTTTCTGAAACATCGTCCACTCCGACCTTCAGACACCGTCTTCAGGGCGTATACTGGACACCGAGTGCCCATGAAAGGGATGACAGAGGTAACTGTTCAGTACAATGGCCAAACTGCTGAGCTTCCAGTTTATGTTACCAAGAACAACTGTCCAGCTATAATGGGGCGTGTGTGGCTAAAGAAAATCCAACTTGACTGGCAAGAAGTAAGGAAGCTGTCACACAGTTCCACTCAGCTGCAGGCCATACTAGAAAAGCACAAAAAGGTTTTTCGTGATGAGTTAGGCAGCATGAAAAAAATTATAGTGAAGCTGCATGTCAAACCTGACAGTAAACCAGTGTTCATGAAAGCCAGACCAGTGCTGTACGCCATCAGACCAAAGGTGGAGGCTGACTTGGATGCTCTGGTCAAGAATGGAGTGCTGGAGCCTGTGACAACCAGTGAGTGGGCCACGCCCATAGTTCCAGTACCCAAAAAGGACGGAGGAATCCGAACCTGTGGAGACTTTAAGGCAACAGTAAACCCTGTACTAACAGCAGAGCAGTATCCCCTTCCACTGATTGATGACTTATTTGCGGGGCTGAGTGGGGGACAAAAGTTCAGCAAAATAGATCTCAACCAGGCTTACTTACAAATGCATGTAGACAAGCAGTCACGTGAAATGCTGACTATCAACACCCATAAAGGACTCTTCAGATACAGGCGACTGCCTTTTGGCATCACATCTGCTCCAGCACTTTTTCAGCGAGCTATGGATCAAATCCTGAGTGGATTACCAGGAGTGCAGTGCCTACAGGAGCAGATGATGAAGAGCATCTGCGCAACTTGGATGCAACTCTCAAGAGACTGGAGGAGTATGGATTGAGAATCCGCAAGGATAAATGCGAGTTTTTCCAGTCATCCGTGGAATACTTAGGTCATGTGATCGATGCTAAGGGACTACACACTGCACCATCGAAAATCACAGCCATTGTGGATGCACCTCCACCCCAAAATGTCAGTCAGCTGAAGTCTTTCTTAGGACTGCTGAACTATTATGGACGTTTCATACCAAACTTGGCATCACTATTAAAACCACTGCATAACCTGCTGCGCAAAGAGGAAGCATGGAGGTGGACAGCAAGCTGTCAGGAAGCTTTTGAGAAGGCAAAGGATGCGCTGACTGCATCAGAGGTTCTGACCCACTTCAACCCATCACTTCCAATCCAGCTTGCCTGCGACGCCTCTCCTTATGGCGTAGGGGCGGTGATTTCCCACGTAATGCCAGACGGTGAGGAAAAGCCAATCGCTTTCGCGTCAAGGACATTAAACAAGGCAGAAGCTAACTATGCTCAACTGGAAAGAGAGACTCTGAGCATTGTGTTTGGTGTCAGAAAATTCCACCAGTACTTGTATGGACGGAAGTTTACACTTTTTACTGACCACCGACCTCTCACAACCATCCTTGGACCATACACAGGAATACCATCTCTTGCAGCGTCCCGACTGCAGAGGTGGGCGTTGCTGTTGTCAGGACACTCCTATGACATCAGGTATCGAAAGTCAGACTGTCATAGTAATGCAGATGGGTTATCCAGATTACCACTTCCTGTCATGAAGCCAGAGTCAAGCACTGTGGACATCTTCTACTTCACAGAGGTAGAAAACGCACCTGTTTCGGCTGTGCAGGTGAAAAAGGGGACTAGAAATGACCCCGTGTTGTCTGCAGTCATGGACTTGGTCATTAAAGGACAACCTGCGGGTGATGACGCAACCTTGAAGCCCTTCCTTGGGAAGTGGACAGAATTGTCTGTTCAGTCGGGTTGTTTGCTGTGGGGGAGGAGAGTGATTATTCCCCTGTCATGTCGAACAAAAGTGTTACAGCAACTTCACGCAGGACATAGTGGAATCGTGAGAATGAAAGAAATGGCGAGAAGCTATTTTTGGTGGCCAAACATTGACAAGCAGATTGAAGAAATAGCCAAAAGCTGTTCATCTTGTCACAAGGTACGGAACAACCCACCATTGGCTCCTCTCCATCCCTGGGAGTTCCCACAGGAGCCATGGCATCGTGTGCACATTGACTTTGCAGGTCCGTTTGAGGACAGAATGTTTCTCGTTGCTGTGGATGCACACAGTAAATGGCCTGAAGTGGCTGTTATGAGGTCAACCACCACAGAGAAGACCACAGAGGCATTAGGAGAAATGTTTAGCTGTTTTGGGTCTCCTATACAACTAGTTTCTGACAATGGACCTCAGTTGGTTTCACAAGAAATGGATGCTTTTCTACAAGCTAATGGAGTGCAGCACATTAAATCAGCTCCATACCATCCTGCACGAACGGCCTTGCATAAAGGTTTGTGCAGACAATGAAACATGCATTGAAAGCATCACAAGGTCAAGGAACACTGCATCAGAGGCTGCACAAGTTCCTGCTAAACTACCGCAACACTCCACATGCAATCACAAAGACAACCCCTGCTAGTCTGATGTTCAAGAGAGATCTGCGCACTACCTTTGACCTTTTGAAACCCTCAGGATTAAAGGACACTGTGCAAAAGCAACAAGAGAAACAAATTATGCACAGAGGACATCGGGCAAAGGACAGAGCGTTCACGTCAGGAGAATCTGTGCTGGCCAGGAACTACAGAGGTGAACCTAAGTGGGTTCCTGCAACTGTTATCGC
This sequence comes from Pholidichthys leucotaenia, assembly GCA_020510985.1. NCBI lineage: Eukaryota > Metazoa > Chordata > Actinopteri > Cichliformes > Pholidichthyidae > Pholidichthys > Pholidichthys leucotaenia. Next base: position 107,780 of record JAJAQF010000143.1, on the reverse strand, counting down.
ACAAACTGGACCAGTCTCATATACAGTTCAAACCACTGACAGTGTTTGGAAAAGGCACGTGGATCAACTCCTGCAGACACCACCAGCGCCTGCAGAACCGTCTCTTGGATATCCTAACGATGCACTCACCAACTCACCACTTTGTCCACCTACACCAGTGCAGAACTCAACCACTTCAGAGACCGGAGTTCCAGCTGGAGATGTGACATCTTCTTCTGCATCAGCACCAGAAGCAACCTCCACATTAGAAAGAATTCAGACTCATATTCCTGCAGAGCGCCGATACCCTACCAGGGAGCGACGACCTCCTGTCCGTCTGAGTTATTAGACTAGATAGCAACTGACCCACATTTATGGGGCAGAATAATCCCCAGGGGTACAGTTATGGGATGAGGTAGTCTACCCTCACTCCTAAGGTAGCATAATAATTAAAGAAAAAAAAAGAGACAAACAAAGACACAAGAATTGCAGCAGACACTTGATATCTCCAGTAGGACATCTATTGTAAGAGGGGAGGAGATGTCATGTATTTTGGTTTACTACGGCACCCGTCGTAGTGCCTTTGCTAAATGCATTATGGGTAATGTAGTGTATGTTGAGTGTGTTGTCGTTGGCTGTGTGCTATGAGTTGCTGCTCGCCAATAAACCGTTAACGATACGTCAATGGTCCGAGTTATTATTTGTTATATAGAGTAACGTAACGGGTGAAAGATATAACACCATCTTCTCCTAATTCTTTTTACATCCTCCTATTAGATGAGTTTCTTGTAAAAACACAATTTTTGAATCCATGTCTTATTTTATTCATAACTTGTTTAAGTTTTTTTAGATTTTGTAGACCTCTGCAATTCCATGAAGTTAAATTAAGATTAACGCTTTGATCTATGATCAATAAGGAGTTTGAGATTACCTTGCAATATGAACATGCTCATACAGAGAAGCAAAAAACATGAATGATGGAACGTTCATCCTACAAACCAAACAGAAACAAAAACAAATTCCCCTTCCCCACATTTGTGGTAATCCCCCCAAAATCAAAAAAATTCTGTCTACCGTTATAGCTAGTGACTGTTCCACACCTGCAAGGATCAGTCAAACCACTCTCTCTTTCTCCTCTCAATCAGAATCAGAATCAGATTTATTGCCATTGTTCATGTAGTACACAAACTAGGAATTTGTCTCGGTGCAATGCTGCAACATTAAAAACATGATAAGATAAAGAGATAAACTAAAAAAACTAAAAACATGCAATAAGTGTAGAATAATAAGTAATAATAATAATAATAATATTATAATGAGTAATACTAGTCAAAGCAGTTTTAAATAATTTAGCAAGTAGCAGATAATGTGGAGTACCACATAGTGCAGTCGATAATGCAACAGAAAAACAGTGATGAATGACATGAGTCTGGTTGAGCTGCTGTACATAGTGCACAAGAGTCAATAAGTCACTTAGTGTTCAGCAGTCTGATGGCAGAGAGGAAAAAGCTGTTCATGTGTCGGGAGGTTTTAGTTTGAATGGACCGAAGTCTTCTACCTGAGGGGAGGGGGGCAAACAGTACGTGACCAGGGTGTGAAAGATCGGCTATGATCCGGCCTGCACCCTCGGGTCCTGGAGATGTACAGGTCCTGGAGAGATGGGAGCTTGCAGCCGATCACCTTCTCAGCAGTGCGCACGACACCCTGACTCTACTATTTTATGACATGACATTAACTCTCTTCTGTAGTTTTTTCAACATAACTTCAAAGTTTTATAGCAACTTTGTACATCATAGCTTTTTTTTTTTTAATACAGTCTGTATTTTGTAGACATGTTATATGTTTCAAATCAATCAGATGCCTGTACAAATGCTTAAATGTTCTACCTTTGTCATGTTCATGCTTAGCTCCCACCAGTTTCCTTTTGGATCTGCTTAATGAGCTCGTGCGCCTCTTGAGGGGTCTTGAAGATGTGGGTTCTGCCCTTATGTGACCAGCAGTCTTGCCGGATGAATCACTCCGTGACGAATCCCAAGGTTGCACAGCTCTTTGCGGGTGGGGTCGATCTGCCTCCTTAATTGTTTAATTCCTGTGGCCAAATCTGGGTAGAAGCGCACCTGTTGATCCTTGTATTTAATTTCCCCTTTAGCTCGCGCCGCGTTGGTGACTGTCATCTTGTCCCTGTAGCTGAGGAACTTCATAATCAGCGTCCTCGGTGGTGTCTTATTTCTCTCGGTGGGCCGATTCGGTGAGCGCTCTAAGACGACCGATGACTGCAGGTCCGCATTGTTCAGCGCTTCTGGAATCCACTTTTCCAAAAAGGAACATGAGTCCCGTCCCTCCGCTCCCTCCGGGAGGCCCACCAGCCTCAAATTATTCCGTCGCGAGCGGGATTCCAAGTCCAGGATGTTATCTTCCAGACATTTACATTTTAATTCCGGTGTTTGCAACTTTGATTGTAGGCTGGTGACGTCATCTTCAGTGCTTGAAATTCGGAGCTCCGCCTGCGATACTCGTTCCATACAGTCGCTTATTTCCTTTCTCATTCCTTCTATTGCTGCTATAATTCCATCAAATTTAGACGAAAACTCTGCTCTCATGGAGCTGATGGCAGCGAGCACTGCGCTTGTCCCCTCCTCAGCAGCTCCCACTCCGCCGCTGGCTACATCCTCCGCCATCGTCCCCGGAGTCTTTTCTGTTTCGCCTCGAGCGTGGAAGTCTGTTAGCTTGGGTTCTTTTGTCGAATTGCTTTTTCCTCCACCTAATTTCCCAGCCTTGTTCTTTACCATATCCATGCCTAAACGCTGGGATGGGTTTTTGTTCCAGTTAAGACAGTTTTAGTAAACTTTTTATTTTTAGTAGCAGAGCAGTGTGAAACACGTCTTCCTACATGGCCGCCATAACCGGAAGTCCCCACATTGAAGGATTTTTAATGAATTAATTGGTAAATTCCTCGGTAAAATAAGTATTTGGTCAATAACAAAAGTTCATCTCAGTACTTTGTTATATACCCTTTGTTGGCAATGACAGAGGTCAAACGTTTTCTGTAAGTTTTCACAAGGTTTTCACACACTGTTGCTGGTATTTTGGCCCATTCCTCCATGCAGATCTCCTCTAGAGCAGTGATGTTTTGGGGCTGTCGCTGGGCAACACAGACTTTCAACTCCCTCCAAAGATTTTCTATGGGGTTGAGATCTGGAGACTGGCTAGGCCACTCCAGGACCTTGAAATGCTTCTTACGAAGCCACTCCTTCATTGGTCGGGCGGTGTGTTTGGGATCAATGTCATGCTGAAAGATCCAGCCACGTTTCATCTTCAATGCCCTTGCTGGTGGAAGGAGGTTTTCACTCAAAATCTCACGATACATGGCCCCATTCATTCTTTCCTTTACACCAGGGGTGTCCAAACTTTTTTCACTGAGGGCCACATACATAAAAATATAGAAGGGGCTGGGCCACTTACTAGAAATTATGTAGATAGCCTTAACTTTAGTGTATTAAAGTTAGAAAAATCAATTAAAAGTGGACAAATATGTTATATTTTTGAATATAATTAAAGACAAAACTGCCTTCATCACAGCTTTCCATAAATGGATCTTTACTGATTTATTCAGAAAAAGCTTTGGTAGCTCATTCTCAGAAGAGCGGCCTCAGATTTCTTCTTAGACAGAAGATTTACAGTACAGAGAAAAAACAATTAGGCTTAGCAACACACCTATTAACGTTCGTTTGAAATGGTTATCAACATTAACAGACTGAACTGGACTTAATAACAGGAGTGCATATAATTTTAGTAAATTATTCTGGTGAGTATCAGCTGCGCTGGGTATGTAAATCGGTCCATCCAGCCGCGGTGCTGATCCGACGCCACTTGTGCCAAAAATCCGGACAAATGTCACTTGATCAAGGAGCAAATCTGCATCAGATGAGATCAGCTGACTTTGCGTGCGCAGTGTGTGCGCTGTGCACAGCGGTGTGTACTCTGTGAGTTAACAAGAAAAACATATAAGAAAGTGGTGCGCAAAAGCAGGGTAGCGACAGAACTGATGCGCATTATTGATATTTGTCGCATGTGTACCTGCACATGCATGCTTATTAACACACGGGTACTGTGGAATATATTTTTACTCACCTAAAATGGGAACGGCTTTGCACTCAGTGGGAGCAGTGATGCTGCGCTTTGGACCGAAGGATGGCTGACAAGTCTTCAATGCGTCGCGCAACTGTATTTCTGGACATGCTGACATTGTTGAAGTCCTGCACTTTTTCCGGGCACATTATTTCAGCGACTTTAACGAGGCAGTGTTTTATCAAGCCTCCATCTGAAAAAGGCTTGCCATGTCTTGCGATGAGTTGGGTGACCTCATAGCTGGCTACTGTAGCCTTTTCCTGGACTTTTTGAGCACGAAAAAAATACTGTTGCTGACCCTGCAGGATAGCTACCATTTGCTTTACTTTCTGCTCTCGCTCAGCACCAGTGTAGGATGCATAGGCCTGATGTTTAGTTTCATAATGACGTCGTACATTATACTCTTTCATAACTGCCACAGTTTCAGTGCAGATCAAAACACTTCCCCTTGAACTCTGAAGAAATATTCACTCTTCCACCGTGTCTGAAATTTTCTGCACTCACTTTCTACCTTTCGCTTCTTTGGTTCTGCCATGTTGAGTAACTTGGGGTAAATTTATTCTGCGATTGTCCTTTTTGGTGGAGCAACTGCCTTGATCAACAGTAGCTCCCCCTGGTGTTAAAACTAAGAAGTGCAATACGCTCAGGCAAAAGTTGAAGTGTGGACCATATTCTATTCTATTTAAAAAAATTATTGCGGGCCAATTAAAAATGGACCGCGGGCCGCAGTTGGCCCGCGGGTCGTAGTTTGGACACCCCCGATCTAGACAATGGACCAAGTTTGTTTTTTTCCACAAACACAATCTTGCAAAGGGCCCCAAAAAGCTAGAAACAGCCGTGGATTTCACACAGCAGCGATTTCTGATTTCTTTGCCTGTTTTTAAACAACAGTCGTTTTTTTTTTTTTTTAATTGGCAGTGTTGGGTGTTGTTAGATGTGGTTTATGCATTTTTACTGATCAATTTTGTTAAATATACTGCTCAAAAAAATAAAGGGAACACTTTGAAAACACATCAGATTTTAATGGGAAAAAATAAGCTGGAAATGGAAATTGTGGCAGGTTAGTCCAGTTTACTCAGATTAAAAAGTGTTCCTTTAATCTGAGTAAACTGCACTAGCCTGCCACAATTTCCATTTCTAGCTTATTTTTTCCCATTAAAATCTGATGTGTTTTCAGAGTGTTCCCTTTATTTTATTTTATTTTATTTTTTTATTTTTTTTGAGCAGTATATAATATTTTTATTATGCAACACACAATGTGTTTATAAGTGATTCTGATTTTTGATGATGGCTTCATTCGCTTTATAAGTGTACACTGGTCAAAAACAGGTTTTAAAGAGATAATTTAAACATTCACTTGTTAGTTAAATAATAATATTAACCCTCATTTTTTTGATAATTTTTGCTGTGTTCATGCGTATGTCATGGATTTTGGAGATTGTGTATTTGAATTTGATCTTATTATTTCCTGCTAAATTTCCCACAAAAGCAATTGTTACACTCATACTGTTAAGCACAAAAAAATGTGCCACTGAAACCCTTTCAAAGTGGAATTTTTAATCTCAATGCCATTAAAATAATCCACAGCAATAGTGTCAATCTGGGCTGGAATTGATCGTTTTTACTGCTCTCCACCAGATGGCGCCTTTTAACCATCTTTAGAATATGGAGCCTAAACCTGCTCTTTCCACTCCATGGTTCTGTGTTGTGCCGAGTTCTGCTCTCTTGCCAAGAATTGCATCCCATCGTCGCAGACACGCGGAATTGGGCGGGACTGGCGCGCGACCGTGTGCGACAACGCGCATCTAAGGGAGTGACGCTGTAAAACCACCAACTCTAAAATAGAAGCCGACAGCCAGGCTGGTAAATGGGCTTTAAATTATGTTTATTTGCCAGACATTTTAGTGTTTCAAAGGGGGTCAGAAATCACAGTGATCCAAGTCTACATGATAACAGAATAAAATGATTATCGTGATTTTTTTCCACATTCTTTGAGACTCTTGGATTCTTTAGTTCATCCACATGTTTCAGGTTTGAGGGTCAGTTTATCATGAATGTGTCAAGATGGTGCAAACTTGTTTTTGAGCACAATTTATTTACATTTTATTGTCACATATATATGCATTATTTTTTGATCATTTATTTTCAGTTAATGTTGTAATGATGTTCTAGATACAATTTTGATGATGACGGAAACTGTTTTTCATGTATTGTTCATTGCTGAGTCAGTTTTCCAATAAAATGTGTTAATTCCAGCTGGTGTCTGAGTGTGGATTTATTCAGCTAGATGAACTTCTTTGTAAGGGGGATTCGTCTTGATATGTGTGTGTTGGATGAGACTTTAAATTTATTATCATATTTTTCTCATTATCAGCCACTTAGGTTTGTAAAAATTCTGGCACATTATTATTACCTGTCAGTTTAATTTTCATGTCAGATGCCCAATAGCTTCACTTTTAATCATGAACCTACAGATCCAGTCTGCATGCATTTATTGATGTATTGATTGAACTGATGACATTTTTGGCATTTTGCAGATGTAGCAGAACAGAGACTGTGTGCAGCTGTACACAGACAGGAGAACTTTTATAAAGACTGAACACACAAACATGAGACAACTGATATTTAATCAGCACTATAAAGTAAAAAGGTTGGAATTATAATCAGAACTGACAATAGCTCAACCACAGTGTGATCTGTCAAAATAAAAGTCAGCCTTCAGATTACTGCTTAGAATAAAAATCTGAGCCAGTATTCAGTATAGTACTTTTAGAGGAAGTAAAGTCAAACATGCCAAGGAAAGAACCCCCCCCCCCCCACACACACACACACACACACACAAAAACCTGAATTTTCCCTGGTGTAAAATTCTGTTGCAATCAGAATGAAATTATGATGATTGAAGCTAATAAATGTAGTAAATTTCTTCAATCATACTCAGTGCATTTCCTGACAACTACTCCTGCTGGAAAATGCCTCCATCCTAAAACTCACCTTCTGTTGGTCCAAACATCAAACATTTTTTACAGGAGAGTCGGGGCAGGACTGTGGAGACGACCCACCTTTGGGGCAGATGCATTTTCCTGCATTTTTGCCCCCAGAAATTGCAGATATTTTCGTCTCCACAGTGTAAAGACTGAAATGCATTTAATTTCTCCATTTATTAATATAATTCCTCTAACTGTCAGAAATATTTTATGCTCAGAAAAGATTTGCATTGCAGCTAGCTTATTTCTGTGTTGGACTGATAGTGCTACATGTGTTACCTTCACATTGTGCTGCTAAAATGGAACAAACTGGTAAAACCCTTTCACTTCTGGTTTTCCAGAATTGTTCTGGTGTCAGTATTCCAAAGTGCAGGTGTAGCTTTAAACAGGCTTGTGTGTTTTATGTCCTCTTTCTCCCTTCATATCCATCACTACCCTTTGTCAATGTCATGCATCTTTGTCATGCACTTTCCTACAGAATTTCAGATATTAATCCAAAAATAAATCCATATCAACTCTTCTGTCACACCCACAATTCTTTCTACATTAATTCAAGTGGTTCGGCCACACTAAACATGTAGTATTATAGCTATAAAGTCTCCTAGGGGCCCAAAGACCAAGACCATGCCTGCCTATATTTGCCATAAAATGTGATTAAAATCACTTCCATATTGCTAGAGACCAAAGCCTTCAGAGTTTTTGTTTAAAGGTTCTGTATTGTAGCCTGCTGACAACCATTTGCTTTGCAGTTGACTTGACCTCCTATTATTATTGTAATGCCTAAAAGACAGCAGTCATGCACTTCTGATTCCATTTAGCCATATTGATTTTTGCAGAAATAAAATACAAAAAGTAAAAAATAGTCAATGTACTTTACATAATTAATTTATCAAAAAGGTTAATTTATAATAAATATATAATTTATTACAAATATAATATGCCTTTCTATATGTTTAATGACTTTCTTCTGATGACAAAATAGGATAATTTAAGTATAGCCTATTTATTAACTGACTTTCCCTTAATTTAAGCGCTGCATCATTTGACAGGATTAATTTGCAGTTGCCAGAAATGGGACCCACTGCTATCTTCACAGTGGCAAGACTGAAATGCATGAAATTTGCTACAGTTAACAGTATTCTTGCCCTGAGTCTCCTGCAAAAAATATTTTATGTTTGGACCAGCAGAAGGTGACCTTTGGGATGGAGACATTTTCCAGCAGGAGTCGTTGCCAGGAAATGCACAGAGTGTGATTGAAGAAACTTACTACATTTATTTCCCTCATGGATCGTCACCTTATTGTGGTGGGGGGTTTCATGCCCTAGTTATCCCATGAGCTATGTTGTTCATGGCAATTTGCCTCTGGTAGGGTCACCCAAGACTAACTAGTCCTGAGTGAAGGGCCAGACAAAGAACGATCCAACAGACTCTCATGATAAATATTAGAACAAGGATTCAGTGTACCCCACCCGGTATGGGGTTACCGGGGCCCCACCCTGGAGCCAGGCCTGGGGGCTCGATGGCTAGTGTCTGGTGGCCAGGTTTCCACCCATAGGACCCGGTTGGGCTCAGTCAGAAGGAGTTATATGGGTCCGCCCTCCAGTGAATCAGAATCAGAAGAATCAGAATCAGAATCAGAATCAGGTTTATTGCCATTGTTCATGTAGTACACAAACTAGGAATTTGTCTCGGTACAATGCTGCAACATTAAACATGATAAGATAAGAGAAATAAACTATACATGTAATAAAGTGTAGGATAAGATTAAGTGATACTGGTCAACAGTTAAAATATATATTAGCCAGCAGCAGATACTGTGGAGAACTATATAGTGCAGTCGGTAATGCAGGAAGAAAACAGTGATGATTGACATGAGTCTGGTTGAGCTGCTGTACATGGTGCACGAGAGTCACTTAGTGTTCAGCAGTCTAATGGCAGAGGGGAAGAAGCTGTTCATGTGACGGGAGGTTTTAGTCTGGATGGACCGAAGTCTTCTACCAGAGGGGAGGGGGGCAAACAGTACGTGACCAGGGTGTGAGGGATCGGCTATGATCCGGCCAGCACGCCTCCGGGTCCTGGAGATGTACAGATCCTGGAGAGATGGGAGCTTGCAGCCGATCACCTTCTCAGCAGTGCGCACGACGCGCTGCAGCCTTAGTCTGTCCCTGGCAGTGGCTCCTGCGTACCACACAGTTATGGAGGTGGTGAGGATGGACTCGATGATGGCTGTGTAGAACTGCACTAACATCTTGGTGGGTAGCTTGAGCTTCCTCAGCTGCCGCAGGAAGAACATCCTCTGCTGGGCTCACCATCTGCAGTAGGGATTATGGGGGTCCAGTGCTATGTGGATCAGGTGGTGGTTAAAGGCTGAGACCTTGGCGGTCTTATCCCAGGCTTCCTAAACTGGCTTTTGGGACTTGGAATGTCACCTAATTTTGTGGGGAAGGAGCCTAAGCTGGTGCATGAGGTTGCGAGATACCGGCTAGATATAGTAGGCCTCACCTCAACGCACAGCTCTGTTTCCAGAACAAATCTCCTGGAGAGGGGCTGGAGCTTGGCCTGCTCTAGAGTTGCCCCGAGCGAGAGGCGATGAGCAGGGGTCGGTATTCTTGTATTCCCCCACCTTGCTGCCTCTATATTGGCATTTTTCATGGTGGATGAAAGGGTTGTTTCCCTGCACCATCGGGTTGGGAAATGAGTCCTGACCATCATTTGTGCCTGTGCACCAAATGATAGTTCAGAGTACCCACCCGTTTTGGAGTCTCTGACTGGGGTGCTGGAGAGTGCTCTTGGAGACTCCATTGTCCTACTGGGGGACTTCAATGCGCATGTGGACAACGACAGTGAAACCTGGAGGGGTGTGATTGGGAGGAACGGCCTGCCTGATCTGAACCTGAGTGGTGTTGAGTTATTGGACTTCTGTGCTGACCACAGTTTGTCCATAACGAACACTATGTTCAAGCATAAAAGTGTCTATATGTGCACTTGGCACCAAGAAACCCTAGGTCACAGTTGATGATTGATTTTGTTATCGTGTCATCAGACCTGCGACCGTATGTCTTGGACACTCGGGTAAAGGGAGGTGCAGAGCTGTCAAATGATCACCATCTGGTGGTGAGTTGGATCCGATGGCAGGGGAGGAAGCCATTCAGACCTGATAGACCCAAATGTATAGTGAGGGTGTGCTGGGAACGGCTGACTGAGGCCCCTGTCCGGGAGGTCTTCAACTCCCACCTCTGGAAAAACTTCAACCACATTCTGAGGGAGTCTGGAGACATGGAGTCTGAATGGGCCATGTTCTCCATGTCCATTGTTGAAGCAGTGGCCCCGAGCTGTGGCCGCAAGGTCGTCGGGGCATATTGTGGCAACCCCTGAAGCAAGTGGTGAACACCAGTGGTGAGGGGGGCCATTAAGCTGAAGAAGAAGTCCTATCATGCTTGGTTGGTTGATGGGACTCCCGAAGCAGATGAGGCATACCGGCAGGCAAAGCAACCCGGGTGGTTGCTGAAGCACAAACTTGGGTATGGGAGGAGTTTGGTAAGGCCATGGACCAAGACTTTCGGTCAGCCTCAAAGAGATTCTGGCAAACTGTCTGGCAGCTCAGAAGGGGGAAGCAGCTCCCTGTCCACACTGTGTATGGTGCGGATGGGGCACTGTTGCCTTCGACTGGGGATATCGTGGGGCGGTGGAAGGAATACTTTGAGGATCTCCTCAATCACACTGATGCGCCTTCCATAGATGAAGTAGGGCTTGTGGACGAGGGGGATGACTCGCCTATTACAGGGGCTGAGGTCGCCAAGGTGGTTAAAAATCTCTTTGGTGGCCAGGCCCCGGCGGTAGACGAGATTTGCCCTGAGTACCTCAAGGTTCGATCCAAGATGGCGCCCACAGCGGTCGACATGGTGCTTCGCTGCGCTCTTTGTTTGTTTTTGTTTGTCAATTGTGTGTCTGCTTGCACTTATACCCGTGAAGAACTTTTAAATATCAGGACTTTGACCCCCACGGACCTCCTCCCAGTTTTTCTAGCCCCTGCCGCCGATCTGGTTTATTGTTTGGCTCGGAAAGTGAGACGGCGGAAGAGAGGAAGACGAGCGGGCGCTCTCGTACGACTTCGCAGGAGAGGCTCGCGAACGGCGCTGCCTGGCATATTTCTGTCCAATACCAACTCTCTCTCTAACAAGGTGGATGAACTGAGACTGCTGATGCGTTTTAAGGACCTCGCCTCCTCAGCTGTCCTCTGCTTTACTGAGACCTGGCTCCGGGAAAATATACCGGACAGCGCGCTGCGCCTCGACGGCTTTCAGCTCTTCCGTGCTGATCGTGACACAGAGCTTTCCGGCAAGACCACAGGAGGCGGTGTCTGCTTCTACATCAACTGCAGCTGGTGCTCTGATGTAACGGTAATTTCCAAACACTGTTCTCCTGCCTTGGAATTTCTTGTTATCAATTGCAAGCCCTTCTATTCCCCGCGGGAGTTTGCTTCTTTCATAATGATCGCTGTGTACGCCCCTCCCGACGCGGACACGCGCGAAGCTCAGCGCGTGCTCGCGGATCACATTCAACACACAGAGCGGAGTTTTCCAGACTCGCTGATTATTGTGGCTGGCGACTTTAATCAGTGCAATCTGAGCCACGATCTCCCCCGCTACAAACAGTTTATTAAATGCCCCACCAGAGGATTAAACACACTGGATCACTGTTACACCACAGTGAAAGACGCATATCGCGCTGTCCCTCGAGCTGCGCTGGGATTATCTGATCACGTGATGGTTCACCTCATTCCCACATACAGACAGAGATTGAAGCTCACTAAACCTGTTGTGAGCACTACGAAGATACGGACCAGTGATGCTGAGGAGAAGCTGGAAACGTGCATGGAAATATCTGACTGGGGCATGTTTAAAGGAGCCACGCATGATCTGGATGAGTACACGGACACTGTGAACTCATATATCCACTTTTGTGAAGAGAACATTCTTCCATCACGCACCAGGGTGAGGTACTCTAATGACAAACCCTGGTTCACAGCTAAGCTCAGACAGATCAGGAAGGAGAAGGAAGCAGCGCTGAAAAGTGGAGACAGGGACTGCTACAGGGAGGTTAAATACCGGTTTAACAGAGAGTTGAAGAGAGCTAAATCTGTGTACTCAGAGAGACTCCAGCAGCAGTTCACTGCTAATGATTCGGCTTCCGTGTGGAGAGGACTGAGGCAAATCACCAACTATCGACCTAAGGCTCCTAAAGGTCAGGATGACAAAGCCCTTTGTCAGAGACTGTCCCAACACTATGCCCGTTTTGACACCTCGTCATCTGTGTCCAACTCCCCCCCTCCCTCCAGCTCCACAGCCTCCACATTCCCTACTTCATTTAAGGCACCCCCCCTCCTCCCCCCTCCCCTTATCATCAGTGAGCAGGATGTGCTCAAACAGTTCTCCAGACTGAACCCGCGCAAGGCCCCCGGCCCAGACGGCGTGTCTCCCTCCGCCCTGAGACTCTGTGCGAAACAGCTGGCTCCTGTATTCACAGACATTTTTAACACCTCCCTTAAGTTATGCCACGTGCCATCCTGCCTCAAATCCTCCACCATCATCCCTGTCCCCAAGAAGCCACGGATCACTGGACTTAATGACTACAGACCTGTAGCGCTCACCTCTGTAGTCATGAAGTCCTTTGAGCGCCTGGTCCTGTCCCACCTCAAGTCCATCACCACCCCTCTCCTGGACCCGCTGCAGTTTGCCTACCGAGCCAACAGGTCTGTAGACGATGCAGTCAACCTGGCCCTCCACTCCATCCTGCAGCACCTGGACTCCCCGGGAACCTACGCCAGGATCCTGTTTGTGGACTTCAGCTCCGCATTCAACACCATCCGCCCCGCTCTGCTCCGGGACAAGCTGTCCCTGCTCAACGTGCCTGACTCCCTCTGCAGGTGGATCATCGACTTCCTGACGGACCGGAGGCAGCATGTGCGGCTGGGAAAGACTGTCTCAGACTATACTAGCATCAGCACCGGATCACCCCAGGGCTGTGTACTTCCCCCCCTACTCTTCTCCCTTTACACCAACTCCTGCACCTCCAGCCACCAGTCTGTCAAGTTGATCAAGTTTGCGGACGACACCACCCTCATCGGGCTCATCTCCAACGGCGACGAGTCCGCCTACAGGAGAGAGGTGGCCCAGCTGGTGTCCTGGTGCAGCAATAACAACCTGCAGCTGAACGCTCTGAAGACAGTGGAGATGATTGTAGACTTCAGGAAAGTCACTACTCCTCTGCCCCCCCTCACCCTCTCAGGCTCTCCCATCACCACTGCTGATTCCTTCCGCTTCCTAGGCACTACCATCACCAGGGACCTCAAATGGGAGCCGACCATCAGCTCACTCATCAAAAAAGCCCAGCAGAGGATGTTCTTCCTGCGGCAGCTGAGGAAGCTCAAGCTACCCACCAAGATGTTAGTGCAGTTCTACACAGCCATCATCGAGTCCATCCTCACCACCTCCATAACCGTGTGGTACGCAGGAGCCACTGCCAGGGACAGACTAAGGCTGCAGCGCGTCGTGCGCACTACTGAGAAGGTGATCGGCTGCAAGCTCCCATCTCTCCAGGATCTGTACATCTCCAGGACCCGGAGGCGTGCTGGCCGGATCATAGCCGATCCCTCACACCCTGGTCACGTACTGTTTGCCCCCCTCCCCTCTGGTAGAAGACTTCGGTCCATCCAGACTAAAACCTCCCGTCACATGAACAGCTTCTTCCCCTCTGCCATTAGACTGCTGAACACTAAGTGACTCTCGTGCACCATGTACAGCAGCTCAACCAGACTCATGTCAATCATCACTGTTTTCTTCCTGCATTACCGACTGCACTATATAGTTCTCCACAGTATCTGCTGCTGGCTAATATATATTTTAACTGTTGACCAGTATCACTTAATCTTATCCTACACTTTATTACATGTATAGTTTATTTCTCTTATCTTATCATGTTTAATGTTGCAGCATTGTACCGAGACAAATTCCTAGTTTGTGTACTACATGAACAATGGCAATAAACCTGATTCTGATTCTGATTCTGATTCTGATTCTGATTCTGAAGGCCCTGGATGTTGTAGGGCTGTCATGGTTGACGTGCCTCTGCAACCCCTCTGCAGCCCCTCACAGCACCAGTAAATATACAGGGAACAGACATCGAGATGGTGACATCCTATAAGTACCTGGGTATTCATCTGAACAATAAACTAGACTGGTCACACAATACTGACGCACTCTACAAGAAGGGACAGCACAGGCTGTTCCTGCTGAGGAGACTCAGGTCTTTTGGTGTACAAGGGGCGCTGCTGAAGTCATTCTATGACACGGTGGTGGCATCAGCCATCACTTTTGGAGTGGTCTGCTGGGGCAGTGGCATTACTGTAGCCGATAGGAAGAGACTGAACAAACTGATTAAGAAAGCTAGCTCTGTCCTGGGGCAGCGCCTTGATCCGATGGAGGAGATAGGAGAGAGAAGGACGGTGGCTAAACTGTCATCTCTGCTGGAGTCCGAGTTCCACCCTATGCAGGACATACTGGATGCACTGAGGAGCTCATTTAGCAGCAGACTACATCATCCCAGGTGCACAACCGAGAGGTTTCGTAGGTCCTTCCTACCAACGGCTGTCAGACTGTACAACCTAAGCAGGGCTGCTCTCAGAGATAACAAAAAGACGTAACAAACTAATAGTTTTTTTGAATGCAAAAGATGCAATAGACTTACACAATGGTCCTCTCCGGCATACAACTAGGAACATACCGGTCGCTATGGAGGGTGAGAATATGTATGGGCACATAATCATACCATGTAGGATAACTAAGTAGACGGTTATGCTGTTTCATCCCACCTAGCAACAATGCTCTGCACTGTGTGTGTTTATATATTTACATATTTATTCCATCTAGCTACAATGCTCTGCACTGTGTGTTCATATATTCATATATTTATTCCATCCAGCTACAATGCTCTGCACTGTGTGTCTGTGTGTGTGTGTGTGTGTATATATATATATTTTATAGTAATAAGATAAGATAAGATAAGATAAGCCTTTATTAGTCCCACAATGGGGAAATTCCAGGATTGCAACAGCATAGGGACAGCAACACTCAGAGCAACAATCAGAAGGCAAGAAAAAAAAACAAAAACAACATCTAGTAAACATATGTCCATATTACTATAAATGTATATATATAGACACACAGTGCAGAGCATTATGGCTGGTGAATGTGCAGCAGAAAGTCTAAGCAGAAAGTCTAATGTAATCTAGTGAGTAAGTCTAGTGTAATGTAATATGTACATATGTATATTAGCTGCTCTTGCTTGCTTTTTTTTTTTTTTTTTTCTTGCCTTCTGATTGTTGCTCTGAGTGTTGCTATCCCTGTGCTGTTGCAATCCTGGAATTTCCCCGCTGTGGGACTAATAAAGGCTTATCTTATCTTATCTTAACATTGCATGAAGGTCGGGGCAGTGCCTTTGGCATGGCAAACCGGGATGGTGGTTCCTCTCTTCAAAAAAGGGGACCGGAGGGTGTGCTCCAACTTTAGAAGGTTCACACTCCTCAGCCTCCCTGAGAAGGTCTATGCCAAGGTACTGGAGAGGAGAGTGTGGTCGCTGGTCGAACCTCGGATTCGGGAGGAGCAATGTGGTTTTCCTCCTGGCCGTGGCACATCGAACAAGCTCTTTACCCTCTCGAGAATCCTTGAGGGTTCATGGGAGCTTGCCCAACCAGTTTACATGTGTTTTGTGGACTTGGAGAAGGCATTTGTCTGCGTCCCTTGTGTTTTTTTGTGGGGGGTGCTTCAGGAGTATGGGGTATCAGACTTGTTGTTATGAGCTATTCCGTCTCTGTACAACCATTGTGAGAGTTTGGTTCGTATTGCCAACACTCAATCAGACTCATTCCCAGTGACAGTTGGACTCCGCCAGGGTTGCCCTTTGTCACCGATCCTGTTTATAATTTTTATGGACAGGATTTCTAGGTGCAGCCAGGGAATGGAGGGTGTCATGCTTGGTGACCACAGGATCTCATCTCTGTTGTTTGCAGATGATGTTGTCCTGCTGGCTTCATCCAGCAATGACCTACAGTTCTTACTGGGACGGTTTGCCGCTGAGTGTGAAGTAGCTGGGTTGCAAATCAGTACCTCCAACTCCAGGGTTGGGCCCCGGAAACCCCATACCGGGCGGGGTACGCTGAATCCTTGTTCTAATATTTATCACAAGTCTGTTGGATCGTTCTTAGTCTGGCCCTTCACTCAGGACCAGTTTGTCTTGGATGATCCTACCAGAGGAAAACTGCCACAGACAACATAGCTCCTGGGATCACTAGGGCATGCAAACGCCCCCACCACAATAAGCTGACGATCCATGAGGGAAATAAATGTAGTAAATTTCTTCAGTCATACTCTGTGCATTTCCTGGCAACGACTCCTGCTGGAAAATGCCTCCATCCCAAAGGTCACCTTCTGCTGGTCCAAACATAAAATATTTTTTGCAGGAGACTCAGAGCAAAAATACTCTTAACTGTAGCAAATTTCGTGCCTTTCAGTCTTTCCATTGGGAAGATAGCAGTGGATACCATTTCTGGCAACTGCAACTTAATCCTGCCAGAAAATGTCTCCATCCCAAAGGTCACCTTCTCTTGGCCCAAACATAAAACAGTTTTTGCAGAAGAGTCGGGGCAAGAAAACTGTTTACTGTAGCAAATTTCAGGCATTTCAGTCTTGCCACTGTGAAGATAGCAGTGGGTACCGTTTTTGGCAACTGCAAATTAATCCTGTCAAATGATGTAGCATTTCAATTAAGGGAAAGTCAGTTTATAAATAGGCTATAAATTTTCCTATTTTGTCATCAGAAGAAAGTCATTAAACATATAGAAAGGCATATTATATTTGTAATAAATTATATATTTATTATAAATTAACCTTTTTTGATAAATTAATTATGTAAATTGACTATTTTTTACTTTTTGTATTTTATTTCTGCAAAAATCAATATGGCTAAATGGAATCAGAAGTGCATGACTGCTGTCTTTTAGACATTACAATAATAATAGGAGGTCAAGTCAACTGCAAAGCAAATGGTTGTCAGCAGGCTACAATACAGAACCTTTACACAAAAACTCTGAAGGCTTTGGTCTCTAGCAATAGGGAAGTGATCTTAATCACATTTTATGGCTAATATTGAGTTTTTGCATATGACGTCAGGGGGCGTGCCGCACTGGCCCGTTAGAGTGTGCCGCCATATTGGATGGCAAGAAACAGCAGCAGCAGGGTGAAACAAACCACATAGCTCACGTGTACCTACAAACTCGGCAAAATGGTGTACTCCTGTTGTTCCTCCTGAGAAGGGGATAAGCGGAGAATTAAATGGCCGGTGTGAAATGCAAAAAAAAAAAAAAAAAGTTGGATTTTTGAATAATTACCTTCACTGACGTAATCTCTCGCTTTCTCATAACGGGCTGCACGGTGGTGCAGTGGTTTAGCACTGTGGCAGCACAGTTTACCCTCGGCCGGGGGATCGTGGGGATCATGAGACCGTGGGCTCGATCCCAGCCCCCGACCAACAGTGAGCTGTGTGGAGTTTGCATGTTCTCCCCGTGTTGCGTGGGTTTACTCCGGGATTTCTCCGGTTTCCTCCCGCATACCAAAAACACGTAGGTTTAGGGCGCTCGCGCACGCAGCGGCCGGTGGCTTGTCACCAGACTGCAAACCAAATCTACCTACAGGTACAAATAAGTAACAAAAAAAAAAAACAACTTTGTGAGTCAGGTCTGGTTTGGGGGCGCCTCTCTGCTTGCTACAAAGGACAATGCACACACGAAAGGGGAGAAAACTATTGTACATGTGCATAAAATCAGGTACGTTTTAACGTGGCGCGCCATGGAGAGCCTTTAAAAAAAAAAAAAAAACACGCAGCGCGCTTCACTCACCTCTGAGTCCGAGGAGCTGCTGTTGTTTTCCGACTCGTTCACCAGCAAAGACTTCACATCATCCAGATCCCTTTCCGCTGACACGTTTTCCGATATCTTTTCCTCCTGCTCCCCTTCGTCTTTGAAAGATATCATCTCATCGTTTGCCCCCAAATCATCCCCGCTGAGCAGATTACTGGCAGTCATTGTTCTGCTAATTGCTCCAGCTGTTACCCCACACCAGCCACCTCCGTTCAACTGAGGCATTTCGGCACACCAGAGGAGCGCACAGGAGCAAGATTAAAAACACTTGTCTGCTGTTATGACTGCTGACAATGACTCCACTGAATCTCAGAGACATCGCAGACACAGTGTCAGTTTTTGAAGAGGATGATAGGATGTTATTATGTCAGACTGTGACTGTGTGTTCTCCTCACTCATTCTGATCGCTAAACAGTACAAGTTACGCCTGGGTTGTCACAGTGCAACTGCTGTTCTTGCCATCCAAGATGGCGGCACCTATGGCGTGTTTATGTTTACCCCCGCGAGTCACGTGAATTTTACGAGCCTACGCAAAAACTCTATAGGCAGGCATGGTCTTGGTCTTTGGCCCCTAGGAGACTTTATAGCTATAATACTACATGTTTAGTGTGGCCGAACCACTTGAATTAATGCAGAAAGAATTGTGGGTGTGACAGAAGAATTGATATGGATTTATTTTTGTATTAATATGTGAAATTCTGAAGGAAAGTGTGTAACAAAGACACATGACATTGATAAAGGGTAGTGCTGGGTATGAATGGAGAAAAAGGACAAAACACACAAGCCTGTTTAAAGCTACACCTGCACTTTGGGATACTGACACCAAAAAAATTATGGAAGACCAGAAGTGAAAGGGTTTTAACAGTTTGTTCCATTTTAGCAGCACACTGTGAAGATAACACCTGTAGCACTATCAGTCCAACACAGAAATAAGCTAGCTACAATGCCACTTCTTGCGTAGGTGGTTGGGCCTGCCGCATTGTCTTATATGGGAGAAACTACAAGCTTCAACTCCCATTCAGTCGTCTGTCAGAAGAATTCAGTTTCCCGGGCAAGAGAAGTGATGCTGTACAGAGACTCTAGTGACATCAAAGTCTCATTGGCTGGTATTCAGGTGAAGATGGGAAGGAAATTTAAAGCCCATGAAGTTGTTGAACAGACTGAGGCATGGCTGTAGTTCAAAGGGTTGGTGGGGACAGTTGCAGCAGGGCGGGCAGGCCTTGGGAGCAACCCAAGATCTCAGTACAGCAAGGTCCAGGGAAAGGAAAGACGTCAGTTGGTTCAGGATGAAATCAGAGTGGGAGTGGAGGAAACACGAACCAGCAGGATAGTTGGAATGCGCCAGCAGGGGGCATGGACCAGGTGGGAGGAAGCAATGGAATGTAAAATCTCCTGGTCAGAGCTCTGGAGATCGGAGTCACACCGGATCAAATTCTTGATCCAGTCGGTGTACAATGTTCTTCCAAGCCCAGCCAACCTCTTCTCTTGGCGCCTGATAGAAGCCTCTTCATGCTCTCTATGCCAGCAAAGAGGTTCCCTGGAACACATTTTAAGTAGCTGTCCAAGAGCCCTCAGTGAGGGGCACTATCGGTGGAGGCATGACCAGGTACTGAAGGCTGTAGCAGAGTCAGTCAGTGCAGGGATCTCTTTCAGTAGGCAGCAACACCCAGTAAAGCATGCCATACCCTTCGTCAAAGCTGGTGAGAAGCCATAGCATTGCATAAACCCACTGGAGGGGCTTCTGGCAAGTGAAGGTTGACCTGAGAAGACAGTTGAGATTCCCTGACAACATCATAATGACCACACTTAGACCAGACATGGTTCTTGTGTCAGAATCTTCCAAGCAGGTGATCTTGTTGGAACTGACTGTGCCCTGGGAAGACCGGATGGAAGAGGCCTTTGAAAGGAAGAGGGCCAAGTTTGGGGACCTTGTTGGTGATTGCTGTAGTAGGGGATGGAAGACCTGGCTCTACCCCATAAAGGTTGGCTGTCGAGGTTTTGCCGGTCAGTCACTCTGCAGGGCCCTCAAGCAGTTGGGGATCAGAGGGAGTCTCAACAAGAAAGCCATCAAGAACATCACTGATGCTGCTGAAAGAGCATCACGATGGCTGTGGATCAGAAGGAGTCATCCGTGGATGTCTCGAGCCACCTAGACACAAGTCAGGGTTTGATCAACCCTGGCTGGGTCACCTGTGAGAGGGTGTATGATGTATAATGACCTGAAACACCCGATGACCGCAGGTTACATCACTGATGATGTGTCTAGGCAGCACCATAAGGTGTGTGTTAGAATCAATGCAAATCTTGTCCGAGCATAAAATATTTCTGACAGTTAGAGGAATGATACTAATAAATGGAGAAATTAAATGCATTTCAGTCTTTACACTGTGGAGATGAAAATATCTGCAATTTCTGGGGGGAAAAATGCAGGAAAATGCATCTGCCCCAAAGGTGGGTCGTCTCCACAGTCCTGCCCCGACTCTCCTGTAAAAAATGTTTGATGACTGGACCAACAGAAGGTGAGTTTTAGGATGGAGGCATTTTCCAGCAGGAGTAGTTGTCAGGAAATGCACAGAGTATGATTGAAGAAATTTACTACATTTATTAGCTTCAGTCATCATAATTTCATTCTGATTGCAACAGAATTTTACACCAGGGAAAATTCAGGTTTTTGTGTGTGTGTGTGTGGGGGGGGGGGTTCTTTCCTTGGCATGTTTGACTTTACTTCCTCTAAAAGAACATGTCTAAAAGTACTATACTGAATATTGTCTCAGATTTTTTTTTAACAGTGATCTGAAGGCTGACTTTTATTTTGACAGATCACACTGTGGTTGAGCTATTGTCAGTTTTGATTATAATTCCAGCCTTTTTACTTTATAGTGCTGATTAAATATCAGTTGTCTCATGTTTGTGTGTTCAGTCTTTATAAAAGTTCTCCTGTCTGTGTACAGCTGCACACAGTCTCCGTTCTGCTGCATCTGCAAAATGTCAAAAATGTCATCAGTTCAATTAATACATCAATAAATGCATGCAGACTGGATCTGTAGGTTCATGATTAAAAGTGAAGCTGTTGGGCATCTGACATGAAAATTAAACTGACAGGTAATAATAATATGCCAGAATTTTTACAAACCTAAGTGGCTGATAATGAGAAAAATATGATAATAAATTTAAAGTCTCATCCAACACACACATATCAAGACGAATCCCCCTTACAAAGAAGTTCATCTAGCTGAATAAATCCACACTCAGACACCAGCTGGAATTAACACATTTTACTGGAACGCTGACTCAGCAATGAACAATACATGAAAAACAATTTCTGTCATCATCAGAATTATAACTAGAACATCATTACAACATTAACTGAAAATAAATGATCAAAAAATATTGCATATGTGACAATAATATGTAAATAAATTGTGCTCAAAAACAAGTTTGCACCAGCTTGACACATTCATGATAAACTGACCCTCAAACCTGAAACATGTGGATGAACTAAAGAATCCAAGAGTCTCAAAGAATCTGGAAAAAAATCAGGATAATCATTTTATTCTGTTATCATGTAGACTTGGATCACTGTGATTTCTAACCCTTTGAAACACTAAAATGTCTGGCAAATAAACATAATTTAAAGCCCATTTACCAGCCTGGCTGTCGGGTTCTATTTTAGAGTTGGTGGTTTTACAGCATCACTCCCTTAGATGCGCGTTGTCGCACACGGTCGCGCGCCAGTCCCGCCCATTTCCGCGTGTCTGCGATGGTGTGATGCAATTCTCGGCAAGAGAGCAGAACTCGGCACAACAGCACCCCCGTGACGTAAGCGGGAGAACGGACTCCGATGTTAACTGGATTGCACGCAGCTTTGTAGCACATTTTCTTTGTTTTCTTGTTTAAGTTTTACGGCTCTGCCTTCGCGTTGTGTTGCAGGCTTTTGTTCCAAAACTCGTAAGGACGGTGTGAGTTCATTTAAGTTTCCTAAAGATCCTGAGTTACATTCGAAGTGGGTGAAGCAGGTCAGATGTAGCCGTGACAAGTGGGAGCCCTCCCCCACGTCTCTTCTGTGCTCCCATCATTTTGAGTTGGACTGTTGTGATTTTGTTCCCTCCATGAAAGAGTCACTTGGTTGTTCGGTGCAACACAAGCGTGTTCTGCTGCCTACGGCTGGACCTTCAGTGCTGCCCAGGTCCGTGACAGCATCTGCCAGTCTAAGCCTGGACCTTGCAGCAGTCAGCAGCCTGAGCAGCTGAACAGGACCAGGGGGCGAGTTTGGAGGCTTCCAGCTGCTCATCCCAACCCGCCCTGACATCTGTGTAGTAAAGAGAAAGAAGATACAGGTACAGATGGAAAAGCATATGTTGTTAGAAAATTAAATCATGACTATGGGGTAACCCCCACAACAGCCACGGACAAACAGAGAGCCCAGCTGGGGCAATTAGCAGAACAATGAGATGTGGGTGTTGAGATCAATAGGCAGCCTCTCCATGTCTAGTTCAGGCGCCAGTATCCTGCTGTTATGTATGACTTCCTGCTCTGTACTCAAATGTAAATGTCCCATGCTTGAATGCAGTTTCTTTGATGATAACATGCCTTTCATGTATTGTCTGAACTGGGTATAAATACCGCACATGTTCTGTAACTCCTCCTCTGTTCTTCTTCTGACTGCTTCTGACTGCTGCTCATGAGAGCCTGACAGTGATCCCCAGCCTGCTGATACAGCAGCTGGGCTGAGCTCCGTGATGGCGAGGATTTGATCAATAAACTTCATTAAAACTCCAGACGCCGTGCCTTATTTTAACATCGCCACAATGACCATCATTTATTTAATTTTACTAAAAAGAAAACAAAAACAGATTTTAAGTTAATCTTCCCACTTTTTCAACAATATGACTTTATTCTATTTATATTCTGAAATGATAACCAAGTCATAATAGATTACATCCGCATTTATCAGATTTTTTTTGAGATATATTTAAAGTAAGAGTGTCAAGGGTAAACATTGTGAGCAATATGTTTTTTTTCAAATGGGACCAGAAACCTCATTTTTGCTGGGGTCCAAATTTTACACGATCAGAATTTTCTTCCTTTACTTTTGTTTCTCCCTCTGGCTCCATCGGTCCTTTTGATTCTGTAATTTATTCTGTTCAGCTTTATAACTTATCAGTTTTCATTTACTTTTCAGCTCCTTACTGATGCCATAGAAGAAGATGAAAACATTGTTCATGCTGAGACTGAAGATGAAAAGCTGCTATGTTTTTGTTATGAGAAATTATATTGACATGAATTTCATTTCATTTTACTCAAATCAAGGTCACATTGATATTTATGTCAAATCAAATTATTATGTTGGCATTAGAGATTTAAAATTGTATTTCTTGATTTATTTTTACAGAATTGTGATGCCAGCTGCCAAGTAAACAGTGCTGAAAAAAAGCAGAACAGAAGTGTTTCAGTCAGAGCCAAACCCAGAGACAAAGAAAATTGTCAGTAGAGGTTTTTGCATGTATTTATGATGCTCATGATGGTTCCAAGGTTGTCATAGCCAGGAGTGGTACTGGGGTTAAGCTCCCAGTGCTCATAAAATGCTCCTTATGGCGTGCGTCTCGAAAAGCCTCTGACAACTAAGTCCAACTCCTAGCCTGCCTGTGTGGTTTAGTCTCTAAGCCCGGCGGAACTGCTTTTACTAATAGGAGAAGGGGCGAGGGCGGATCTCTGGCGCCTTAAAACCAGATGCTTCGGGTAGATGGTGGCTCGTCAACCTGGGAAGGTAGCCCATCTAGGGGAAGGTAAACCCTGATTTCAAACCTCCGCTGCCTTGCGGCACACCCGGTCACGGGAAAGGCTTCGGGAGTCAACCCTGAGGAAAAATCCGGAGTCGGAGCCCCTAAGGCAGTTCTCTGTTGTGCTCAACATCGTTCTGGCAGCTCCTGCGACGGCGCTGGTGCCAAACTATAGCAGCCTGCTGTTCCTTTGGATTCATCAGTGACGTGGAGAGGGGGGACATGCTGCATGGGTAACATCTTGTCCTCCATATCTTCCGGCCCAGGCTTGAATCCTACCAACGCCCAACGCTGGAAGGTAGAACACCGGTGCGCATCGGCCTGTTCAGCCACAGGCGGTGCTGTTCCAGCAGAGTAGACGTTTAGGATTCTCTTCCATGGTCATCATAGACCGACGGAGGCCGACGACGATGGTGTCCTATAATATTATAAACATCATTTATTTTCAATTACCTTATCTAAGTTTTTTCCTTGTAATTGAAGGTTTTCTGCTAATAATCATTTCTAATGTATTTTAGTTTCACTTATTTATATCTATCTGTTATATTTTTATTTTACTATTATCATCTGTTATGTATTGATCCTCGCAGATCACCATAAGACGCCAAGAGTCCACCGATGAGTTTTGCAATGATGGTGTTTATTAACAAGACAGAACGGAACACAAGACTGTGAGCCGCTAAGGGCAAAAACACACACTCTGCGATACAGGGGCTCGTAGGGCTAACCCCAGCCACTACAAGCTAAACTATGACATGACGAGGATAAAAATGAACCTGACATGAAGATCTGATGAACGTACGACGACCAAACTCGACAAAGACTTGACAAGGTTTGACGATACCCTTGCAATCTAACTGCCATCAGCGTCTGCCTAATAAAGCCGAACGCTAACGAGCAGTAATGACAGCCAGCTGGACGACCTTGACAGCCGGGAGCCCCACCGAGCGCCTTCACAATAAGAGTCCGGTGCAGCCAGAATATAACCCACAGCTGTCAAAGCCGGCAGCGAGCTATACGTAGCCCGAGCGCAGACAAGACCGGCGCTCGGGTCATAACATTTATTTTTCTTTTATACCTTGTTTTGTTTCAGATGATATATCATAAGATGATGATAAATAACAATGACACAATATAATTCAATGTCAGTACTCAGACGTGTTCAGAGCAGCCTGTTAAGGCGACCGTCTCCACTCAGACGGAAAATGAAATTCCTGCAACTGCTGGTGAGTAATGTGATTTCTCTGATAAATGAAATATCTAAATATTGGATTTTAAATTGCGTTTAATTTTAAATTCTATATATACATACTAATTGTTTTAATTGAAAGTTTTTGCCTGTCACATGATGATAAATTTAACACTATGAATTTTTGTCACAATCTTTAAAATTAATTTAATTAATTAATCTAATCTAATAATCTAATTTAATCAATAGTTTTTGACATAATTTTCATTTTGTAGTGGTATTTTAAAGGTGTTTCCTGCATCTTCAGAAGAAGCAGAAGATGGTAACAGTGAATGTGGCTTCTTAGAGAATGATGCTGGAGACCTTGACTATGATGTGTGATCCTTCTGACCTTCCACGGAGGAAGATCCAGCAGCAGCATCCAGTCAGAACTCACAACAGGATCCTGATGCTCCTGATCAGGACCGTCGGATCTACTTCATATGTTGGTCATGTCTTGTTAAGCTTTTGCTCTGTTGGTGCAGTTGTCCTTCTTGTGGGAGCAGAAGAGTGGTCTGGAGCAGACAGGAGTCTGGAGCTCTGCTGAAGCTCTCCAACAGATGTCTAGACTGTGGTCACGGTGATGCTTGGAGCAGCCAGCCGTACTTTGGAAGAGTCGCTGCTGGTAACGTTCTTCTGTCTTCAGCTACTCTCTTTGCTGGAGCAACAGCCACCAAAGTGTTGAGAGTTCTAACACATATGGGAACTGCAGTCATTTCTGCTGGAACATTCGTCCAGCACCAGCAGCATGTGTTCCACAGAGCAGTGATGCAGCTATGGAGAGAGAGACAGCTGTGGCTGCTCAGTGCCTTCCAGACGGAGGACCATGGTATAGTGTGTGGTGGGGACGGTGGGGCTGATTCACCTGGACACGCTGCCAAATATGGAACTTGTAATGTTCTCCTGGAACATGTAATGACGAGGCGCACACACCGGGTGTCAGTTAGGACTTTTTACTTGTCACTTCAACAGCAACTAACTACTAACCACATAGTGGCACATGTACATCTCCTTTTATAGTCAGGTCATGGCCGGGGTCATACTGCCCTCTAGTGGTGACTCCATATGAACTTCACATATCAATACATCTCCCTTTTTTTTTCAAGTAAGGTCATGTCCAACTATAAACTTTTTCTCAAATTTCTATATACAAAATAAACTCCATTTCTATTTACATTTCTTTCACCTTGTACACTGAATCACAAGTTCAATTTTTTTTTTTTTCTTTTCTGTTTACAATTCAACATCAACACTTTTTTTTTTTTCAGTACTCCTTACATTTCCTCAATCAATCTTTTCGGTTTCACAATTTGCCTTTGTGATCTTCTGATTTGTGTCACCTCAGTCTGTTCGTTAGTGTCTGTCTCTAAGTTTTGGTTCTCAGTCATTTCTGGTTGTTCGGTTTGGCTGGAAATTAGCATGTCGCTTATTTCACTGTCTGTGACTCTCATTTTTGTCTGAGGCACTTTCAGTAAGTGACGTCGGTTTCGCCTCATTGTTTTCCCATGCTCTGTGATGACTTCATATGATCTGGGAGTTGTTTCTTTGACCACTTTCGCCAGCGGTCCCCATTCTCCATCACATCTCACTCGCACTATGTCCTCATGTGCAAGTGGTCTCAGAGGTCGTGCTGTTCTGTTGTACAGTTCAGTTTGCCTCTCATCACGCCTCACATCTCTCTTTTCCATCACCTGAGATGCTGATGGAAGTCGCGTTCTGAGTTTTCTGTTCATGAGCATTTCTGCTGGGGACAGTCCATTCTCCAGTGGTGATGCTCGGTAATTCAGGATCGCCAGATGTGGGTCTTCTGCATTGTCTGCAGCCTTTTTCAGTATGCGCTTCACTATTTGCACCCCTTTCTCTGCTAACCCATTTGACTGTGGGTACAGAGGGCTTGGGGTCACGTGCTTGAACCCATATGTGTCTGCAAAGTCTTTGAAGCACTGACTCGTGAATTGTGGTCCGTTATCACTTACAACAGTCATTGGAATTCCATGGCGTGCGAACATTGTCTTTGTATGTGCAATCACCTTTTCTGCTGTTGTGTCACTCAACCCTGTAAACTCTGGGTAGGTGGAATGATAGTCCATGACTAACAGATAGTCCTTGCCCTTAAGCTGAAATAGATCCATGCCCACTTTTCTCCATGGCCCTTGAGGCTTCTCATGGGGCCTCATAGGCTCCTTTGGCTGTTGATACCTGTGGCGCTGGCAAGTGTCACAGCGCTGCACATATGCCTCAATGTCCTTGTGCATGTTGGGCCAATACAAAACATCACGTGCACGTCTTTTGCACTTTTCAATACCCAAATGCCCCTCATGCACTAATTTAACCATTTCTGATCTCATGGAGGTAGGTATGACTATCCTTGTACCTTTTAACAGAACCCCATCTAACACAGACAGTTCACCTTTAAAGTGTTGGTAAGGCTTGTCAATCATAACCTGTCCTGGCTGATGTATCTGTTCCATTACTCTTTTTAGTTTCTCATCTTTTTGTGTTTCTTTCACTATCTTCGTCCATTTTGCATCTGACACTGGCATGTGTGCCTTAATAGAGTCTACATGTATTTGCACAGCTTCCTCTGTTGTGCTGCTGGTGTTGCTCAAGCTAGCCCTACTCAGCGCATCAGCTACAATTAGTTGTTTGCCTGGTGTAAACTCAAATTTCAAGTCATATTTCTGTAATCTTAACATTAGACGCTGGATGCGCGGTGGTGCGTCACCCAGTGGCTTCTGTGAGATCGCAATCAGTGGTTTGTGGTCTGTTTCTAGTATTACTGACCGTCCATACACATATTCATGAAACTTCTCACATCCAAACACTGCACCTAGAGTCTCTTTCTCTATTTGCGCGTAATTTTTTTCTGCGCTTGTCATGGTGCGCGATGCGTATGCAACTGGATACCACTCTGTGTCATGTTTTTGCAATAGCACAGCTCCTAGGCCGGCTTTGGACGCATCTGTGGACACTTTTAGCAGTTTGTCCTGATCATAGAATTTTAACACTGGCTCCTTTATTAGACTGCTTTTGAGCCACTCCCATTCTCTGGCATGCTCTGCCATCCACTGCCACATTGTATTGGTCTCTAACAAGCTTCTAAGAGCTATTGTGTTAGCTGATAAATTTGGGATAAATTTCCCCATGTAATTGACTAGCCCTAGGGCTCTTTGCAAGTCATTTTTGTTCTGCGGTACTGGCAGCTCTGCTATGGCCCGCACTTTTTCCGGATCTGGTTGCACGCCTGCCCCAGATAATTTTTCTCCCAGGTATGTAATCTCCTGTACCCCAAATTGGCACTTACTCTTATTCAGTTTCATACCTGACTTTTGCGCCTGTGTGAGAACTCTAGCCAACCTTTCGTCGTGCTCCTCTTTTGTTTTTCCCCAGACTACCACATCATCAAGAAAAACTCCCACCCCTTCTATTGCGTCAAACAATTGCTGCACAGTTCTATGGAAAATTTCAGGGGCTGAGCTAATCCCGAACGGCATTCGTAGAAAGCAATGCCTTCCGAATGGCGTATTAAATGTGCACAATTTAGCGCTTTCCTCATCGAGCACTATTTGGTAAAACCCAGATTTGGCATCTAATTTTGTGAAGTAGCTTGCTCCACTCATTGTGCTGGTTATGTCAGATTTTGTTGGTAGCCTGTAATGCTCCCGCTGTATTACTTTATTTAGATCTTTTGGATCTATGCACAATCTCAAATCTCCATTTGGCTTCTCCACTATAACTAGTGAGTTAACCCATTCAGTTGGTTCTTCTATTTTTCTGACCACTCCGTCTGCTATCAGTGAGTCTAGTGTTTCTCTCAGCCTCTTTTTAAGAGCTATTGGCACTTTTCTTGCTGCATGTATGACTGGCTCTGCATTCTCTTTCAGCCTAATTTTTTGTTTGCCTGGTAGGCGGCCTATTCCTTTGAACACCTCTTTGTATTCTTTCACCCAGTCAGTGTGTTTATGCTTACTTGTTATAGCCTCTGTATTTTCTCGTGTTGTCACCTTGTCTGTATCAATGACATTCACCCTCTTGATCAGACCTAGCTGATCGCACGTTTTTAAACCCAAAATTGCTTGTCTATTTCCATCAACAAGTACAAACAATGCATTCACTGTTTTACCTTTGTTTGACAGTGTAACCTTGCACATTCCTTTAGTGGGTATTGGCTTATCGTCATATGTTCTCAGATTAATCTTTTTATTTCTTATTTTCGGTTTGTTTTTCAGTCTTTTAAAATCTTTCATTGGCAGGATGTTTACCTGCGCACCTGTGTCGAGCTTCAGTGACATGTCCGTGCCATTCATCTCCAGGCACACTATCCATTCGTCAGCGCTCGTCTCTCCCTCGATGGCGTCCACGTAAAACTGATCCTCCTCGCTGTCGCTCTTTTTCTCCACGAGTTGCACCCTCCTCTTTGAGAAGCAGGTCTTTGCGAAGTGATTTTTTCCGCCACACTTGCGACATTCCTTCCCGAATGCTGGACACTGTTTCAGCGCGTGTTGCCTTCCACACCGCTCGCAGTTCCCGCGCGCGCGCTCTGGGTTTGCCTCCCTTTTTCTTGCCTGCAACGTTCCTTTCGGCTTCGCGCGCTGCACTGCACCGACCTCAGCAGTCTCTTTTTCCTTGCTGCTAAAAGTCTTTAATTGTGCCTTTATACTCTCAGACGCTTGGCAAATCTGTGTCGCTTTCTCCAGCGTTAAGTTAGTCTCTTTCAGTAATTGCATCCGCAATTTGTTGTCTTGGACCCCAATTACAATTTGGTCCCGTATCATTGACTCACTCAATGTTCCAAAGTTGCATGTCTGACATTTCAACCGTAGGTCTGTGACATACAGCTCGATGGACTCTGACTCTTTCTGAAGTCTTTTTCTGAACACATACCTCTCGTACGTTTCATTCTTTCTCGGTGTGCAATAATCGTCAAATTTCTTCATCACGGCGTCGAAGTTGCCTTTTTCTTCTTCCATGAAGATGAATGTGTTAAACACATTTAGCGCCGCTCGCCCTGCTACTGTCAGCAGTAATGCTATTTTCCTCTCCTCGTCACGGAGACCGATAGCAAGCGAATAAAGTTCAAAACTCTGTTTGAATACTTTCCAGTTCTCGTTGACGTTACCGGTCAACTTTAACTCGTCCGGCTGTCGAAGAGCGTTCATCTTCGCCGTCGGTTCGTAGTTTTATATCCTGGTATCATGTAATTTACTCCTGGTACCATGTAATGTTCTCCTGGAACATGTAATGACGAGGCGCACACACCGGGTGTCAGTTAGGACTTTTTACTTGTCACTTCAACAGCAACTAACTACTAACCACATAGTGGCACATGTACATCTCCTTTTATAGTCAGGTCATGGCCGGGGTCATACTGCCCTCTAGTGGTGACTCCATATGAACTTCACATATCATTACAGAACTGACACCATGATGGAACTGCAGAAGAAGGCTGTTATTGATATACAGATTGTACAGGTTCATTTCACAAGATTACCTTTAAATGGAGTCATGCTACACTGCCACTTATATAGCATAAAACGTTCATTTTAATTCATCTTTTATAGTTGAGAAACCATCTATTCTATTTTAAATATGAATATAAAATTATAGCAGTATCTGCAATTTTACTATATTTTCCTCAGAGTAACGAAGTTGGCAGTAGTTACCATCTGGAGGAAGAGGGCTGATCCAGATCTTTGAAGCGGGTCTTAAACTTTGTGGCTGTTGACACCCTCATCACTGACAGGCACGTCTCCAATAAGTTCCTCAGAGTCCATCATCCTGACATTGACCATCTATTCCACATATGGCATGTTGCTAAAGCTAATACATTTTCCTGATGTCTGCATATTTTATTGCAAATTAAAAACTTTTCCTTATTTTTATTAAAGAAAAGTAAATTGTAAGCCATGATACAGCAAACATTTCCATATTTAACCTTTTGTCCACGTAGATAATTTTAAGAATGTTTGACTCCGATTATTAATTTGTTTTTCACTCTCAGGTGTGAAGAAGAAGCTCCAGGCTGCTGCCCAACTGAAGGAGTGCCAGGCTTTGAGAGGGGGGGTTGCCACCACTGTCAATCATCTCTACTGGTCTGTCGCGTCGTCGCCTCCACATGATGGTGAACTGGTGTTGGACAAGTGTCAGTCTGTGGTCTATCAGATCCTAGACCAACACCAGGGCTTCCCTGGCCGCTGCAAAAGATGTGATCATCCACGTCTTGACAAACGGGAACAACATAAAGCTTGGCTGCAACCATGGAAGTTGTCATCTTCCAGTTTTGTAATGATAATTATTTTCTTGTAAATTTGTGCTATTGAGTTTTAAACATACAATTTGCTTGTTGATGCCACATGTTTGAGCATTTATCTATTCTAAAATAACATCAATATTGAAGCATTTATATTGTCTCGCAGATCAAATGTTAGTAAAAATATCAAAAACATTTTTATCTTCCATGTTTGAAAGGTACAAAAGTTGCAGTGGAAATGGAGAAGATTGTGTGCAACCCCAGCCTTTGCAAAGACGTTGCTCGTCTATCTTCTTCACACCAAACATCCAACATTGAGGCTTTCCATAGCTTGGTAAACCACTTTGCTCCCAAGATGACCTGTTTCTCCGTTACTGGAATGGAATGCAGGTCAGCATAGTGATGTTTACCTGAATGTTATTTCTCAAACAAGCTATACTTCAAAATTAATAAAATATGAAACTGTGGCAGATGAAAATAAGGGAACCCAGTGGCCGAAGGAATAAGTGCAGGCAGGACACGGCAAATTGAAGTTTAAAAGGGTCTTTTATTCATCCTCCATCATGAGACTCGTCCAGTGCTGTGGCAGCGCGCTGCAGCGAGCCTTGTGCCTCTAAAACAGGCAATGCATGTGATCAAAAAGCAGTAAGAGGTCAGAAGCGATATGCAGTTGGCTTATAAACCCAGCTAGACAATTCATGCATGGCACATTAGCATCACAGTAAACTGCAGGAAGGCATGGACATTTGCATTAGAGTCACACATAATTACTGGCGCCTGAACTAGACAAAGAGAGGCTGCCTATTGATATCAGTCCATTATTCTCACTGTTCTGCTAATTGCTCCAGCTGAGCGCTCTGCTTGTCTGTAGGCTGTAGGGGTGACCCACACACTCCCCCCCAGAGGGCTCAGCCGGGGGCTGAGGCCTCGATCGTCCGGCTTTGGTGGCGAGCTGCTGTAAAAGCTCTGTGCAGGCGGAGGTGGAGGGGGGGGGGTAGCAAGTGCCGGCCCGGGACGGCGAAGTTGTCTGGGCCACGCAAAAATTGCATGTGGATCCACGATGTTGAGGGGCTGTCCCGTTGAACGTGGCGGAGGTCCACAGCGGCTGTGAGAAGAAAAATTTGTCTCTGACTCCACTCACGATTCAGTCCGGCCATGAAGAAAAACAGGAGCTGAAGCTGTGTGAGGGACTTGGCGTGTTGGCTTTAGGTGCGGGCGCAGCCCTAAAGCCCTCAGGGACAGCTGACGGCTGGATTCCCATTGTGCGCCGTGGCTGAGACCCATACATCCTGTGTGCGGGCTGCGTGTCTGCTTCAGGTGTGTGAGCAGCCCTGAAGGTTCCGAGGCTGGCGGTCTGTGTGGAGCCGGTATTGTCCCGTGCGTGGTGCGCTGTCCTCGTAACCCCCCGGTGTGCGTGCGGGGGTTCGGTGCATGGCAGGTCCGCTGTCGCGAGGCGGGTCAGGGTCAGGGAGCTTGATGGAGATCAGCGTCGTCGGCGCCGATGTCTTCCCTGTTCAGGTTGTTGCTGTCGTTCGCTCGTGCCGGGTCATGGTGCATTCTGGTCCACGCGCTGCGTTCTCCGTCGGCCCTGGAGGTCACCGTCATGGAGAGAGGACGAGGTGCGTGCGCGCTCGTGTGGATGCGGAGGAGTGGAGCGGTGAGAGGGAGTAGTTGTTCTGTGTCCCTCGGCTGGTACCAGCGTGGATGTCTAGAATCTCAAGCGAGGGTTGCACAATGACGCTTTCTGCAGCTTTCCCGGTCGTGGATGATCTCTGAGAGTTCGCCTGGTGTTGGCTCTGCGTCGAGGTCTCCCGCATGGCAGAAGGGAGGGCAGACCATTTGCGTCAGGCTGCTGCGTTCGCTTGTCGTCGGAGTCACCGCCGGAGGCTGCGTTCATTCGTCGTCAGCGTGTTCTTGTCTTCGGACGGGTTCACCAGTGTGGCGGATGAAAATAAGTGAACCCTTAGATGTGGAGGCACGGAATAAGTGCAGGCAGGACACGGCGAACTGAAGTTTAAAAGGGTCTTTTATTCATCCTCCATCACGAGAGTCGCCCAGCGCTGTGGCAGCGTGCTGCGGCGAGCCTTGTGCTTCTAAAACAGGCAATGCGTGTGATCAAAAAGCAGTAAGAGGTCAGCAAGCGATATGCAGTTGGCTTATAAACTCAGCTAGACAATGCATGCATGTGCGGGGATCACGAAATGATGAGACTGGAATATTTCTCAGTATTGGTTTATTGCATTTCACGTCCCCAGCTCTCTCTCTCAGTCAGGAAAAAAGAGGAAGAGCTGCGGTAAACCCCCACACATTTATACCAGAACCTCAAAGACATAATCACACACTCAAGTCAAATCCTTCTATTTACAATTAATCACTTCAGAGTCCTCTTTGCTCTTCCATCTGACCCCAGGGGGTCAGACAACCTTTTCAGGATCTCGCCCCGATCCTCCGTCTTCCTTCCAAGTCCGCAGGTGGTCCAGACCCATTGTCCATCTGAGGCGTGATGTCAATACACACTGCAAGCTTAAAGTCTCTCTGTGTTTGAGCCTATGCAGTCAAATATGTGAGCTACATAAGGTTCCAATTATGGGCGCTACATCACCCCCCCCCCCAAACGCCAAAGAATGGACACACAATAACAGTATCCTAAAGGCAATACAGCATATGTCGCCCCCTACCTGCAGAAACTACAGCACAACCTACACAGTTTGATCAAAACACACATCACTCTGCACGTAGTCTGGGCTTCAACCTCCTCCCGAACCTGCTGTACGCAGGTTTCACAGTCTGTGTTGTGCAGTCCTGCGGCAAATCTGTGGAATGAGGAGGAGAAAGGTTATTTGTCCCCTGCGGGGGCTGCAGGGGCCATTCCCTGGGGGGTCTGCCGCGTCGAGGCGCCCTCGCCGGTCGTACAGATTCGTCATGCAACACAAAGGCAGGCTTTAGTCTATCAATACTGATTTTTTCTTTCCTGCCCCCCAAATCTAGCACAAAGTATTTATCCCCGGTTTCCAGCACTCGAAATGGACCGTCATAGGGTGGGCGGAGACTGTGTCGCTGAGCGTCGTGCCTGACAAAAACAAATTCAGCGTTTTGTAAAGCCTTGGGAACAAAAACCCGTGGAAAAGTGTGATGAGCGGGGCCCGGGAGCATTTCTGCTCCCGTGCCAACCAGAGGTCCCCGCGCCGGGGGGCGCCCTGGTGCCGCATGGGCTGGTAGGAACTCGCCGGGCAGCCTGAGAGGTTGTGCAAAAACTAATTCCGCGGGTGAGGCATCTAAGTCCTCTTTGGGCGCCGAACGCAACCCCAATAAAACCCATGGTAGTTTGTTTACCCAATCTGCATCCGTGAGCGACGCTCTGAGGGCTGCCTTCAAAGACCTGTGAAAACGCTCGCATAAACCATTGGCCTGTGGGTGATAAGCGGTAGTGCGGTGGACTGCCGCTCCTAAGCTGCTGGCCATTACTGACCACAGCTCTGACACGAATTGAGGTCCCCTATCGGACGTAATATCTGACGGAACCCCGAACCGCGCTACCCAGGCTGTTAAAAAAGCGCGAGCCACCTCTGCCGCTGTGGTCGATGTTAACGGGACCACTTCCGGCCAACGTGTGGTTCGGTCCACCATTATCAAGAGATGTGTGAACCCCTGTGATGGCGGTAGGGGGCCCACTAGGTCTACGTGCACATGATTGAACCTCTTAGCCGGAATGTGGAACGGTTCCAAGGGGGCCTTCGTGTGCCTGTGGACTTTGGCCCGCTGGCAAGCCATGCAGGCTTTCGCCCACTCTTTCACGTGCTTGCGCAGGCTCGGCCAAACAAACTTCTCCACTACCATTTTCACAGAAGCGCGTACTCCCGGGTGCGCCAGGGAGTGCATCGCGTCAAAAACGCGACGGCGCTACCGGCCGCGGTCGCCCGGTGGATACGTCGCAGATATAGGGGGGGCGAACCGGTTTGTAAACTCCTGCTCTCCAGCCTTAACCCTGTTGGTCCAGACAGGAGCACGCACACGTCTGCGTCTCCGCTCTGTTCCGCCGCCATGGCTGCATAATCTATCCCCACGTGAACAGGGGCTGCGTGCGCGTCCGCGCTGTTACTCCGCCCCGCCGCTGCGGTAGTACAATCCGCATCTGCGCGGACAGGCGCTGTTACCGCGCGTGAGAGGCAGTCCACTACTACATTGAGCTTACCGGCTACGTGCTGAATATCAGTGGTAAATTCCGAAATTGCGGCCAGCTGTCTCTGCTGCCGTCCTGACCACGGTTCTGAAATTTTGGACATTGCAAAAGTGAGCGGTTTGTGGTCGACAAACGCAGTGAAACACCGCCCTTCCAGCCAGAACTGGAAATGGCGAATGGCCAGGTGGAGCGCTAGCAGCTCCCTGTCAAACGCGTTGTATTTCCTCTCCGCATCGCGCAAGGTTCTGCTGAAAAAAGCGAGCGGCTGCCAAACCCCGGCAACCTGCTGCTCCACAACGGCCCCTATGGCCACATCTGATGCTTCGGTGGTTTGCGCTATTGTTGCTCCCCTGGGTAGCGGCCCAGGAGGAGGAAACGTGCATGTGGAAGTTAACTCTCCAACCTGTGATAGAGAATCAGCAAAACACGTTCGTTATTTCACACAAGGAGTTTTATTCTTCGTTCAAGTCATTCACATGACCAACATCAACTGACTAGTATTTACTATCAAAGTCCATTTATCACAATTTCCGATTTGACATTAACTGTATACTTAACATTCTTAACAAATTACTCTAACATGAAATGAATTATTGGTTTTATCTCCTTCCCATGTATATAGCTTTTAACTTGTTCAAATATTTATATTTTAACAATCACCCATGGACTTACATTTACATTAATCATTTTAAGCACTGTCATAAATGTACAGCATGTGGTGTTATTCTTAACAATTCACTGACCTGGCCACTGTGTACCTAACACACTTACAATAGTATTCCTGGTATTCGGTAATACACCCGAAATATGCACATTTGGTGACAAATCAAACCAGTAAATGTCGTACTGTATGAAAACCGTTTCATAACTGTCTTTAAATAAAGTAAGCAAATGGTTCTTAACGTGGGCGGATTTCACTGTTGTGATTTCACACTCAATCATTAACATTAGCAGGTTAGCTTATACAACAACACATCAACTTTAACAGAAATACCCTTACAACCCCGCTTTTCGCCTCACACGTACCACAATATAATCTCGGACATCCTAGGACTCTTACAGTTTATATTGCACTCTTGAATTATTAGTATTTACCAACCTGTGATAGAGAATCAGCAAAACACGTTCGTTATTTCACACAAGGAGTTTTATTCTTCGTCCTCCAGTGCGTGAGTCTACTCTCTATCACTGTGCGACATGCGCCATCTATTGGTCGGCGTATGGAACTGCACTCAACTCACATGAGTTATAATGGAACCACGTGGATTACAAATGCATTGTAGAAAAATAAACAATTAAGGAATAACATAAAATTGTAGGGGTGCCTGTTTTTCTTAAATTTTCTTATCCAAATGTCTTTTTCACCTCTTACATAACTATTAACTATTTCCAACCCTCTACACTATGCGGGCTGATGGGTCTGGGTGAGCCAGCAGTGCTGCGTCTGCAAGTGCTTTTTTAACCTCCGTGAATGCGCGCTCCCGCTCCGGGGACCACTCGATCACATTGGAGGGCTTCTGCTTTTTAAGCGCGGCGTATAACGGTTGCATAAGCTGCGCTGCGTGGGGTATGAAACGGTTATAAAAATTTACCATTCCTAAAAATTCTTGCAACGCTTTGACCATTTGTGGCTGGGGAAACTCTGCCACTGCACGTACTTTGGCCGGTAGAGGGACTGCTCCCTCTGGGGAGACGCGGTGTCCCAAAAAATCGATTTGCGCTACGCCAAAATGGCACTTGGCCGGGTTAATTATCAACCCGTGCGCTCCTAACCTCTGAAAAACCGTCGTGAGGTGTTTTTCGTGTTCCTCCTCGGAGGCACTGGCAACTAAAATGTCGTCCAAGTAGACAAAAACAAAAGGGAGGTCGCGCAACACGGCATCCATCATTTGTTGGAAGGTTTGCGCGGCGCCTTTAAGGCCAAAAGGCATGCGTAAAAATTCAAAAAGTCCGAACGGGGTTATTACCACTGTTTTGGGAATGTCCTCTGGTCAGACCGGGACCTGATGATAACCGCGGACCAGGTCTATTTTAGAAAAAATGCTCGCTTTCGCTAAATGCACCGAAAAATCCTAGATGTGCGGAATTGGGTAGTGGTCCTGCGCTGTGGCATTGTTTAACCTGCGGTAATCACCACAAGGTCTCCACGAGCCGTCAGCCTTAGGAACCATATGTAGTGGTGATGCCCATGGGCTCTTCGAGCGGCGAAGTATGCCCAACCTTTCCAGGTTGGCGAACTCCTTGCGCGCAATGGACAGCTTAGTTGCATCCAAGCGCCGAGCTTTCGCAAAAACTGGTGGGCCAACTGTGGTGATAAAGTGCTCCACCCCGTGCTTCGCAACCTTAGCTGAAAATGTGGGAACTGTGAGTGCCGGGAACTGGGTTAGAAGAGTGTGAAACTTACCACCTGCTGTGGCGACGTTGGTCTGTACTGGCGGCGGGGACACTCGAGCTGCACAAGGGATAGAACAAAAAGAGAGTGCATTAACTAGGCGTCTATTAACCAGATCCACTAACAAGCCATGTGAGCACAAAAGGTCAGCGCCTAACATGTTGAAACTCACCGCCGCTACTATGAAAGTCCATTCATAGGTGCGGCCGTGCAAGGACAGGCACAGAGTCCTTTCCCCGAAAGTTTTGATAGACGAGCCGTTTGCCGCCGTTGCCCCATCTCCGCGGGGCCCAGCCACACGATCCGTATGGGTCGCGGTGATGAAACTCCTCTGGGCTCCGGTGTCCACGAGGAATTGCCGCCCGGAGCCCGCATCTGTCAGATAGAGCAGCTTGTTCTGTTCACCGAGAGTCGAAGCTGCTAACGACTCCCGGCCTGGGCGTTTCCCTGTTTCTTGAAACTGCACGGCGGGATGCATCTGTACGCCTTCTCAGCGAAGCGTCGATGGTAAAAACAGAGGCCGTCCCCTCCTCTGCTTTGGGACCACGCCGCTGCTGTCGTCGCTGGGGTTGCTGCTGCTGCCTCTGGCTCCTCACTGCCCCTGGCCGCTGCGCCGAGGTCTGCGGCTGCCATGGAAGGCTCCTGCTCGCCGCAGGCATCGAGGAGCCGCTGCGCTTCCTTGGCCAGTGCGCAGGAGTCTTGCTGGGTCACACACCTCATGCCGGACAGGGTACCCCTCATGTGTGCTGGGAGGGTCCTCAAGAAGATGTGTTTGAACAGAAACGCATCGTTGTCTGTCCCGATCAGCTGCAGCATGTCCTCCATGAGTTCGGTCGGCCTGCGTCCTCCTCTGTTGCACAGGTCCAGAAGCCGACTGTCCCTCACCTCGGCTGATGGCACGAAACTCTCGATGAGGGCGGCTTTCAGCGCATCATACTTGCCAGCAGCGGGCGGCTGCTGCACCAGGCTCCGCACACATCGAGCTGTGCGGCTGTCGAGTCTTGCGATGACATTATGAAACTTGGTGTCATCTGCTGATATTCCCCCAAGCACGAACCGCGATTCTGCGTGTTGGAACCATGAGTGCGGGTCGTCTTGCCAGAACTCAGGGAGCTTAATCGAGCCTGCACTCGTGCGGGCGGTCTCCGGTGAATCCGGGTCAGGGTAACGTTCCCCTGGCATCTTACGTCTTGGTCACCAATGTGGGGATCACGAAATGATGAGACTGGAATATTTCTCAGTATTGGTTTATTGCATTTCACGTCCCCAGCTCTCTCTCTCAGTCAGGAAAAAAGAGGAAGAGCTGCAGTAAACCCCCACACATTTATACCAGAACCTCAAAGACATAATCACACACTCAAGTCATATCCTTCTATTTACAATTAATCACTTCAGAGTCCTCTTTGCTCTTCCGTCTGACCCCAGGGGGTCAGACAACCTTTTCAGGATCTCGCCCCCGATCCTCCGTCTTCCTTCCAAGTCCGCAGGTGGTCCAGACCCATTGTCCATCTGAGGCGTGATGTCAATACACACTGCAAACTTAAAGTCTCTCTGTGTTTGAGCCTATGCAGTCAAATATGTGAGCTACATAAGGTTACAATTATGGGCGCTACACATGGCACATTAGCATCACAGTAAACTGCAGGAAGGCATGGACATTTGCATAAGAGTCACACATAATTACTGGCGCTGGAACTAGACAAAGAGAGGCTGCCTATTGATATCAGTCCATTATTCTCACTGTTCTGCTAATTGCGCCAGCTGAGCGCTCTGCTTGTCCATAGGCTGTGGGGGTGACCCACAAAACATGTTTATAACCTTTTTCAGGACAGCACTAGCAGCCCTTCACTTTAATGAGAACGCCCACCGAGCTCAGTCTGTCACACTGGATGGGGGACCAGTTTATGGCGTTCATTATCCGAAGTACAAGAAGGGCGGCCACATT
Organism: Pholidichthys leucotaenia; assembly: GCA_020510985.1. Classification (NCBI taxonomy): domain Eukaryota; kingdom Metazoa; phylum Chordata; class Actinopteri; order Cichliformes; family Pholidichthyidae; genus Pholidichthys; species Pholidichthys leucotaenia. The sequence goes on along the minus strand of JAJAQF010000143.1, from coordinate 67,939 downwards.
GTCAGGAAGGTCTTAGAAGAAGCAAGTTATGGTAAAATATTGTTTTTGAACTCATGAGCTCACTTTGAATTCTTCCATTCATTTACACAACTACTGTATGCTTCCTTTGAAGTCTGGGAGACAGATGTTTGAATTTTTATCCACTGGCACCATCTACAGATGTTTTTATTATGACATATATTGTCTTTCAGTTTATGTGGATGATCTGCTGACCATTGTTCTGTCTCTGTGTGAACACGAGTTCTTGGATGAAGCTGAAGAAATTGTGTCTGATAAACCGACAAGGCTGCCGCTCAGCTCAGCTGTGAAAGACCAGATAACAGCAGGCCGTCAAAGACCACATGACACGCTTCAGCTGCAGCTAAATAGATCGCATTCATTGCCACTCATTTGGACTTTTTCCTGTTAGAATAATTATTGTAATATTTTTGATAGTTAGAGTACATCTGTGTCAGACCAGTTAAGACTATTTTTTGTGACAAAAATCTTTTAAAAAAATGTGGACTATCAGTTGCTTCGATTGATTTTCTTATGGTTGAAAATGACCTGCCAGTTGATAAAAAACGAAATAAAATGATAAAAAAAACTATTTTTTATGAGACATGAATAATACGGAATACATTATTTTTAAGGATATTGACATCAGTAATACAGGGAAGAATTATAATTTCTAAAGGGGTATTAGCAATAATTGAATTTTAAAATGATAATTTATGGCCACGAGTATGCTCAAATTTAAAAAAAATATTAAATTGCAAAAAATAGAAATAAAAGAATATATACTGTATATCTCTTGTTCAAACACCCAGGATTGCAGCAACGTCCAAATGATGACAACAGTTATGAGATTTTCAAGTGTCAGACTAAAAATATTTAGTAATTTCATTTTCTTGGAATAATTGACAACAGTCATGGTCAGATAAATTTTTATTGAATGAAAAACAATATTTTTAAAACATAAAGGTAGTTAGTCAGCATCAGTAAAACCAACATATTGTCCGTCTTGTAGTGGAAAGGTCTGTCTGATCTTGTGAACGACACAGGCAGGTATTGGCACGCAGCCTTTCTCACCAAGGTAGTGGCAGCACCATGGGATGAACTGTCTGGAAGCTGGATATCGTTTTCAATTGTTCCCATAATCCACATTCACATAATGTTTATAGGTGAAGTCGGCCACTTCCAGCACGTCTTCGTTCAGACACACCGCGGGGAAGTTGTGATGACCAGTGATGCACTTTATAGCACCGTGCAGAATTTTCTGCTTCACCTTGTCCTGCTCCTGACAACAAATCCTCTCCTCCTCTGTCATTATCACACACAGACCACACTGGCACCTGCAAAAATAAAAAATAGTGTCTTTTTCCTTGTTTACTTGGGGGGGGGGGGGGGTTGAAGGTATCAAGTAGATGTTTGTATTTTATTGTAAATACACTCTGGTGGGGAAGGAGCCTGAGCTGGTGTACGAGATTGAGCGATACCGGCTAGATATAGTTGGCCTCACCTCAACACACAGCTCCGGTTCCGGAACCAGTCTCCTGGAGAGGGGCTGGAGCTTGGCCTTTTCTGGAGTTGCCCCGGGCGAGAGGCGACGAGCAGGGGTAGGTATTCTTGTATCGCCCCACCTTGCTGCCTCTATATTGGAGTTTTCCCCGGTGGACGAAAGGGTTGCTTCCCTGCGCCTTCGGGTTGGGAAACGGGTCCTGACCATCATTTGTGCCTATGCACCAAATGATGTTTCAGAGTACCCACCCTTTTTGGAGTCTGTGACTGGGGTGCTGGAGGGTGCTCCTCCTGGAGACTCCATTGTCCTACTGGGGGACTTCAATGCGCACGTGGGCAACGACAGTGAAACCTGGAGGGGGGTGATTGGGAGGAACGGCCTGCCCGATCTGAACCCGAGTGGTGTTCAGTTATTGGACTTCTGTGCTAACCACAGTCTGTCTATAACGAACACCATGTTCAAGCATAAGGGTGTCCATATGTGCACCTGGCACCAGGACACCCTAGGCCGCAGGTCGATGATCGATTTTGTTATCGTATCATCAGACCTGCGACCGTATGTCTTGGACACCCGAGTAAAGAGAGGTGCAGAGCTGTCAACTGATCACCACCTGGTGGTGAGTTGGATCCGATGGCAGGGGAGGAAGCCATTCAGACCTGGTAGACCCAAACGTATAGTGAGGGTGTGCTGGGAGCGTCTGGCTGAGGCCCCTGTCCGGGAGGTCTTCAACTCCCACCTCCGGAAGAACTTCAACCACATTCCGAGGGAGTCTGGAGACATGGAGTCTGAATGGGCCATGTTCTCCACCTCTGTTGTTGAAGCGGCAGCCCAGAGCTGCGGCCGCAAGGTGGTCGGTGCATCTCGTGGTGGCAACCCCCGAACCAAGTGGTGGACACCAGTGGTGAGGGGGGCCATTAAGCTGAAGAAGGAGTCCTATCAAGCTTGGTTGGCTTGTGGGACTCCCGAAGCAGCTGAGGTGTACCGGCAGGCCAAGCGGAGTGCAGCTCGGGTGGTTGCTGAAGCAAAAACCCGGGTATGGGAGGAGTTCGGTGAGGCCATGGAACAAGACTTTCGGTCGGCTTCAAAGAGATTCTGGCAAACTGTTCGGCGGCTCAGGAGGGGAAAGCAGCTCCCCGTCCACACTGTGTATGGTGCGGATGGGACACTGTTGACTTCAACTGGGGATATCGTCGGGCGGTGGAAGGAATACTTCGAGGATCTCCTCAATCCCACTGATACGCCTTCCACAGAGGAAGCAGGGTTTGGGGACGAGGGGGATGACTCGCCTATCACAGGGGCTGAGGTCGCCAAGGTGGTTAAAAATCTCCTTGGTGGCCGGGCCCCGGGGGTGGACGAGATTCGCCCCGAGTACCTCAAGGCCCTGGATGTTGTTGGGTTGTCATGGTTGACACGCCTCTGCAACATTGCGTGGAGGTCGGGGGCAGTGCCTTTGGCATGGCAAACCGGGGTGGTGGTTCCTCTCTTCAAAAAAGGGGACCGGAGGGTGTGCTCCAACTTTAGAGGGATCACACTCCTCAGCCTCCCTGGGAAGGTCTATGCCAAGGTATTGGAGAGGAGAGTCCGGCCGTTGGTCGAACCTCGGATTCAGGAGGAGCAATGTGGTTTTCGTCCTGGCCGTGGCACATCGGACCAGCTCTTTACCCTCTCGAGAATTCTTGAGGGTTCGTGGGAGTTTGCCCAACCAGTTTACATGTGTTTTGTGGACTTGGAGAAGGCATTTGACCGCGTCCCTCGTGGATTTTTGTGGGGGGTGCTTCGGGAGTATGGGGTATCGGGCTTGTTGTTACGAGCTATTCGGTCTCTGTACGACCGTTGTGAGAGTTTAGTTCGCATTGCCAACACTCGGTCGGAGTCATTCCCAGTGAGAGTTGGACTCCGCCAGGGCTGCCCTTTGTCACCGGTCCTGTTCATAATTTTTATGGACAGGATTTCTAGGCGCAGCCAGGGAATGGAGGGTGTCATGCTTGGTGACCACAGGATCTCATCTCTGTTGTTTGCAGATGATGTTGTCCTGTTGGCTTCATCCAGCAATGACCTACAGCTCTTGCTGGGACGGTTTGCCGCTGAGTGTGAAGCGGCTGGGATGAGAATCAGCACCTCCAAGTCCGAGTCCATGGTCCTCAGCCGGAAAAAGGTGGATTGTCCTCTCCGGGTTGGGGACAGGCTCCTGCCCCAAGTGGAGGAGTTTAAGTATCTTGGGGTCTTGTTCACGAGTGAGGGGAAAATGGAGCGAGAGATCGACAGACGGATTGGAGCAGCATCTGCAGTGATGCGGACGTTGTACCGGTCTGTTGTGGTGAAGAGGGAGCTTAGTTCTAAGGCAAAGCTGTCGATTTACCAGTCAATCTACGTTCCTACTCTCACCTATGGTCACGAGCTTTGGGTAATGACCGAAAGAACGAGATCGCGGATACAAGCGGCTGAAATGAGCTTTCTCCGTAGGATTGCTGGACTCACCCTCAGAGATAGGGTGAGGAGCTCAGTCATCCGGGAGAGGCTCAGAGTAGAACCGCTGCTCCTCCACATTGAAAGGAGTCAGTTGAGGTGGTATGGGCATCTGATTAGGATGCCTCCTGGACGCCTCCCACTTGAGGTGTTTCAGGCACGTCCCACTGGGAGGAGACCCCGGGGCAGACCCAGGACTCGGTGGAGAGACTATGTCTCCCAGCTAGTCTGGGAACGCCTTGGTATCCCCTCTGAAGAGCTGGAGCAGGTGGCTGGGGAGAGGGAAGTCTGGGCTTCTCTGCTTGAACTGCTGCCTCCGCGACCCGGACCTCCGGAAAAGCGGTAGAAGATGGATGGATGGATGGATGTAAATACACTGCTATGATTTTATTGAAAAATCAGGTTTAAATAAATTATATTAATGAACAAATAATTTGTTGCAATATCTTTATAAAACAAAAAACAAAACACACCGCTCGGTGTTCCCCTGCTGTGTGTTTGTCGCTGCAGCACCATCAGTCTGAGTCTGACTCGCTAGGCACGATGTCCACTTTGCACGTCTCAAACCTATAAGGTCTGATGCCCCCAGATTCTTCATTGTCATCCAGTTCTTTGGAACTATAATCGTCTGAAGATTGGACACACAAACCAATTCCAGACTCCATGTGCTGGAACCATCATCGATGTTTTCAACAGCTTCCATCCTGTGTCTACAATGGGCAGCCAAGCTCTGTGTTCTCCCGATGACGTGACTACATGGCAGCGGGATTTTCCAGCCACTGACGTAATTGGTGACGTGGCACTCATGAAAACGTCAGATATTCGCATGAAAAAAAGCCTGTTTGACTTAGAACTGCACAGACCGACCTCTTTCATCATATTATATTATGTGTTGAAAAATTAGAGGAAGTCAAAAACGTGTCATCAGACCTTTAAACTTTAGACAGATAGATAGATAGATAGATAGATAGATAGATAGATAGATAGATAGATAGATAGATAGATAGATAGATAGATAGATAGATACTTTATTTCAAACAAAAAACTATCACAAAAACAAAACAAATGACAAATGCAATGTAGTAACAGTATACATGACATGTTTTAGGACCCAGGAAACAGACACTGACACGGGCAGATTGTGACAATAATCCTTTTATTTAATAGTGAGAGTGTGTAGTGCGTGAGTGAGTGCGTGGATCGTGTTCTGGTCACTTGAGCTGAGCAGTCTGGACCAAGACCCGGCAACCCTGGAACATACAAGCAGAAATAATTACTTTTGCTCCACACTCGTGAAGAGCTGCAGGTGGAGAAGCTTACTTGAGAGAAGCACAGGTTACGTCCTGCTGAGTTCCAGCGGCCGTGCAGCGTGGAGGTGAAGGTGTCCGTGAACGTGCTGGAGATACCACCCGTGGCTGTGACGAGGGAAGTCCTTGTGATGACACCGGCTGTGACTCCACAGACCGGGATGACGATAGTCCTGACGATGACGAGGTTAGTGATTCCACATAACGGGGTGATGATGATATAGCTGATAACGAAGACAGAGACTCCACTGATAGCGGTGGCGAATACTCCTGCAACTGAGATAACAGTAGTTCTTGAAGCTGAGGAGCAAGACGTACCGGTAGTCGTGGTGGTAGCGAAGCACTACGTGGGCGAGATGGCGTTGCCCCGTCAGCTGGGGACGCAGGTCCGCCGCCTAGGAGGTCCACCTGTGCACAGGGGTTAAGACAAGGGGTTGAGTAACAAATTGTTCTCTTACTTGGTTGAACTTGACGAGAGGTTCTTGACGAGGCAAGAGAGGTTCTTGACGAGGCAAGAGAGGTTCCTGACGAGACGCGAGAGCGGAGTTCAGGCTCATACTCCGACAAGGAGGACAGACGACTCCGTGACGGGCTGTCAGCGACGCTGGCTTTTAACAGCCGTTGATTGGCACCTGTTGGTCTGTGCGCAGCTGGAGTTGATGACGCCAATGACGGCCCAGAGGCCGCCATGACAGTACTCCCCCCTCTAGCAGTGCCTCCAGGCACCTGCCCAATTCTACCTGGATTCGCCCGATGGAAATCGCGGATCAGCTGTTTATCCAGGATCAACGCTGGACGAATCCAAGAACGATCCTCTGGTCCAAAGCCCTCCCAGTCCACCAAATACTGAAGACCACAACCCCGCCTGCGGACATCCAGGATGGCAGTCACCCCCCAGGCCGGATGGCCATCGATCATCCTCGGGGGTGCGGGAGCCGCGGGAGCAGGGCACAGGGGATCAGAGACGTATGGTTTGACCTGGGAGACATGAAAGGTGGGGCAGATACGCATCAAAGAGGGGAGAGACAAGAGCACAGACACAGGGTTAATAACACGACTGATGGTGTAGGGGCCAATGAAGCGCTTAGTGAGCTTACGCTTTTCGGCCGGTACACCAATATTCCGGGTTGACAACCAAACTTTCTGACCCACCTTATAGTCTGGGGCGGGTCTCCTATGCCGGTTGGCCACCTGGATATTGCGTTTGATAGTCTTAAGCAAGGCTTGGCGGGCGATGAGCCAAACTCGCCGACAGCGCTTGATGTGTGCCTGGACTGAGGGAACCGCTACCTCCCTTTCCTCCTCCGGGAACAGCGGTGGATCAAACCCGAATGATGCCTTGAAAGGGGAGACGCCCGTAGCCATGGAGATCGTGGCGTTGTGAGCATACTCAATCCAAGGAAGGAACTTGCTCCAGGAGGATGAGCAGGAGGAGATGACACAGCGTAGGGTGGCCTCAAGCTCCTGATTAGCCCGCTCGCACTGGCCATTGCTCTGAGGGTGATAACCAGAGGAGAGGCTGGCTGTGGCTCCCAGTGCCGCGCAGAAAGCCTTCCAAACTTGTGAGACAAACTGAGGTCCCCGATCCGACACTATGTCAGTAGGGATGCCGTGAAGACGGACCACATGTTGCACAAGAAGGTCCGCTGTTTCCTGGGCCGAAGGCAAACCCCGAAGTGGCACAAAATGGGCTGCCTTCGAAAACCGGTCCACGATGGTTAAAACCGTGGTGAAGTCATCTGAAGTGGGTAAACCAGTCACAAAGTCCATAGCTACGTGAGACCAGGGGCGTGAAGGAACCGGCAACGGGTGTAGCAGGCCCGCCGGGGGGGATGATGTTGTCTTCCCGGTGGCGCACTGAGCGCAGGCCCGGATGTAACCTACAACGTCCTTCCATAGCCCTGGCCACCAGAAGGTCCTTTGGAGGAGATCCATGGTCCGACCCACTCCAGGATGGCAAGCCAACTTGGAAGCGTGACCCCACTCGATCACCTTGCCCCGGATAGCGCGTGGAACAAACAAGCGGCCCCCCCCCCCCGGGGTCCCGCTTCGTCCTCTGAGCCCGGCGAACCGTCTTGCAGATCCCCCAGGACAGGGCGCCCACGACGCAGGAAGGCGGCAGGATAGGGGTCTCCTGGTCTTCAGAGGATGGTGCGTCAAACTGCCGTGAGAGGGCATCCGGCTTACCGTTCTTGCTTCCCGGCCGGTAAGTGATGTAAAAGTTAAAACAGCCGAAGAAGAGGGACCAGCGAGCCTGGCGTGCATTCAGGCGCTTCGCCGTCCTGAGGTACTCCAGGTTGCGATGATCAGTCCAAACCACGAACGGCTGAGCAGCCCCCTCCAGCTAGTGTCTCCATTCCTCCAAAGCGAGTTTCACTGCCAGCAACTCCCTGTCTCCTATGCTGTAATTCCTCTCTGCAGGGGTGAGATGGTGAGAGAAATAAGCACATGGGCGAATCTTACCATCCTCAGGAGAGCGTTGGGAGAGTACTGCTCCAACTCTCGAATCAGAGGCGTCCACCTCCACCAAGCACTGCAGCTTCGGGTCCACCTGAGTAAGGACTCGGGCCGAGGCGAACTCCCTCTTGAGCTTCTCAAATGCTCCAGCTGCCTCCTTACTCCAGCAAAACGGGGTCTTAGGGGAGATGAGAGCAGTCAGAGGACGGGCAATATTACCAAAATTTGGCACAAACCATCCATCCATCTTCCATCTTCTACCGCTTTTCCGGAGGTCCGGGTCGCGGAGGCAGCAGTTCAAGCAGAGAAGCCCAGACTTCCCTCTCCCCAGCCACCTGCTCCAGCTCTTCAGAGGGGATACCAAGGCGTTCCCAGACCAGCTGGGAGACATAGTCTCTCCACCGAGTCCTGGGTCTGCCCCGGGGTCTCCTCCCAGTGGGACGTGCCTGAAACACCTCAAGTGGGAGGCGTCCAGGAGGCATCCTAATCAGATGCCCATACCACCTCAACTGACTCCTTTCAATGTGGAGGAGCAGCGGTTCTACTCTGAGCCTCTCCCGGATGACTGAGCTCCTCACCCTATCTCTGAGGGTGAGTCCAGCAATCCTACGGAGAAAGCTCATTTCAGCCGCTTGTATCCGCGATCTCGTTCTTTCGGTCATTACCCAAAGCTCGTGACCATAGGTGAGAGTAGGAACGTAGATTGACTGGTAAATCGACAGCTTTGCCTTAGAACTCAGCTCCCTCTTCACCACAACAGACCGGTACAACGTCCGCATCACTGCAGATGCTGCTCCAATCCGTCTGTCGATCTCTCGCTCCATTTTCCCCTCACTCGTGAACAAGACCCCAAGATACTTAAACTCCTCCACTTGGGGCAGGAGCCTGTCCCCAACCCGGAGAGGACAATCCACCTTTTTCCGGCTGAGGACCATGGACTCGGACTTGGAGGTGCTGATTCTCATCCCAGCCGCTTCACACTCAGCGGCAAACCGTCCCAGCAAGAGCTGTAGGTCATTGCTGGATGAAGCCAACAGGACAACATCATCTGCAAACAACAGAGATGAGATCCTGTGGTCACCAAGCATGACACCCTCCATTCCCTGGCTGCGCCTAGAAATCCTGTCCATAAAAATTATGAACAGGACCGGTGACAAAGGGCAGCCCTGGCGGAGTCCAACTCTCACTGGGAATGACTCCGACCGAGTGTTGGCAATGCGAACTAAACTCTCACAACGGTCGTACAGAGACCGAATAGCTCGTAACAACAAGCCCGATACCCCATACTCCCGAAGCACCCCCCACAAAAATCCACGAGGGACGCGGTCAAATGCCTTCTCCAAGTCCACAAAACACATGTAAACTGGTTGGGCAAACTCCCACGAACCCTCAAGAATTCTCGAGAGGGTAAAGAGCTGGTCCGATGTGCCACGGCCAGGACGAAAACCACATTGCTCCTCCTGAATCCGAGGTTCGACCAACGGCCGGACTCTCCTCTCCAGTACCTTGGCATAGACCTTCCCAGGGAGGCTGAGGAGTGTGATCCCTCTAAAGTTGGAGCACACCCTCCGGTCCCCTTTTTTGAAGAGAGGAACCACCACCCCGGTTTGCCATGCCAAAGGCACTGCCCCCGACCTCCACGCAATGTTGCAGAGGCGTGTCAACCATGACAACCCAACAACATCCAGGGCCTTGAGGTACTCGGGGCGAATCTCGTCCACCCCCGGGGCCCGGCCACCAAGGAGATTTTTAACCACCTTGGCGACCTCAGCCCCTGTGATAGGCGAGTCATCCCCCTCGTCCCCAAACCCTGCTTCCTCTGTGGAAGGCGTATCAGTGGGATTGAGGAGATCCTCGAAGTATTCCTTCCACCGCCCGACGATATCCCCAGTTGAAGTCAACAGTGTCCCATCCGCACCATACACAGTGTGGACGGGGAGCTGCTTTCCCCTCCTGAGCCGCCGAACAGTTTGCCAGAATCTCTTTGAAGCCGACCGAAAGTCTTGTTCCATGGCCTCACCGAACTCCTCCCATACCCGGGTTTTTGCTTCAGCAACCACCCGAGCTGCACTCCGCTTGGCCTGCCGGTACACCTCAGCTGCTTCGGGAGTCCCACAAGCCAACCAAGCTTGATAGGACTCCTTCTTCAGCTTAATGGCCCCCCTCACCACTGGTGTCCACCACTTGGTTCGGGGGTTGCCACCACGAGATGCACCGACCACCTTGCGGCCGCAGCTCTGGGCTGCCGCTTCAACAACAGAGGTGGAGAACATGGCCCATTCAGACTCCATGTCTCCAGACTCCCTCGGAATGTGGTTGAAGTTCTTCCGGAGGTGGGAGTTGAAGACCTCCCGGACAGGGGCCTCAGCCAGACGCTCCCAGCACACCCTCACTATACGTTTGGGTCTACCAGGTCTGAATGGCTTCCTCCCCTGCCATCGGATCCAACTCACCACCAGGTGGTGATCAGTTGACAGCTCTGCACCTCTCTTTACTCGGGTGTCCAAGACATACGGTCGCAGGTCTGATGATACGATAACAAAATCGATCATCGACCTGCGGCCTAGGGTGTCCTGGTGCCAGGTGCACATATGGACACCCTTATGCTTGAACATGGTGTTCGTTATAGACAGACTGTGGTTAGCACAGAAGTCCAATAACTGAACACCACTCGGGTTCAGATCGGGCAGGCCGTTCCTCCCAATCACCCCCCTCCAGGTTTCACTGTCGTTGCCCACGTGCGCATTGAAGTCCCCCAGTAGGACAATGGAGTCTCCAGGAGGAGCACCCTCCAGCACCCCAGTCACAGACTCCAAAAAGGGTGGGTACTCTGAAACATCATTTGGTGCATAGGCACAAATGATGGTCAGGACCCGTTTCCCAACCCGAAGGCGCAGGGAAGCAACCCTTTCGTCCACCGGGGAAAACTCCAATATAGAGGCAGCAAGGTGGGGCGATACAAGAATACCTACCCCTGCTCGTCGCCTCTCGCCCGGGGCAACTCCAGAAAAGGCCAAGCTCCAGCCCCTCTCCAGGAGACTGGTTCCGGAACCGGAGCTGTGTGTTGAGGTGAGGCCAACTATATCTAGCCGGTATCGCTCAATCTCGTACACCAGCTCAGGCTCCTTCCCCACCAGAGAGGTGACATTCCACGTACCAAAAGCCAGTTTAGAAAGCTTGGGATCAGTCCGCCAAGGTCTCCGCCTTTGACTGCCACCTAATCCACATAGCACCGGACTTCCATGATCCCTCCTGCAGGTGGTGAACCTACTGGAGGGCGGACCCATGTAACTCCTTCGGGCTGAGCCCGGCCGGGTCCCATGGGTGGAAACCCGGCCACCAGACGCTAGCCTTCGAGCCCCTCCCCCAGGCCTGGCTCCAGGGTGGGGCCCCGGTAACCCCATACCGGGCGGGGTACACTGAATCCTTGATATACAATTTATCATGAGAGTCTGTTGGATCGTTCTTCGTCTGGCCCTTCACCCAGGACCAGTTTGTCTTGGGAGACCCTATCAGAGGCAAATTGCCCCGGACAACATAGCTCCTGGGATCACTGGGGCACGCAAACCCCCCCACCACGAGGTTGGCACAAACCTCCTATAAAAATTAGCAAACCCCAGGAACCCTTGAAGCTGCTTTCTGGAGGTGGGTGCAGGCCAATCCACTACCGCCTTGACCTTGGCCGGGTCAGGAAGCACCTGGTTCCGAGCTATAATAAACCCAAGGAAAGAGGTTTGATCAGTGTGGAACTCACATTTCTCAGCCTTGACGAATAGTTGATTCTCCAGGAGGCGCTGTAGTACCCTGCGGACATGCACCTGATGTTCTTCTAGTGTGCGGGAGAAGATGAGAATGTCGTCAAGATAAACAAACACAAACGAGTTCAGAAAATCCTGTAATACATTGTTTATCAATCGCTGGAAAACGGCTGGAGCGTTAGTTAACCCAAACGGCATCACCAGATACTCAAAATGTCCGCTAGGGGTCCGAAAAGCCGTCTTCCACTCATCTCCTTCCCTTATGCGCACTAGATGGTAGGCATTCCTAAGGTCCAGTTTGGTAAACCAGGATGCCCCCTGGAGGGAGTCAAAAGCAGTGTTCATCAGAGGCAAAGTATATTTGTCTTTTACTGTTATTTCATTCAGTCCCTGGAAGTCGATGCAGGGGCGTAGTGAGCCGTCCTTCTTCTCAACGAAAAAAACCCCGGCTCCCACTGCCGAAGACGATGGGCGGATGATACCAGAGGCCAAGGACTCCTTAACGTACGTATCCATGGCCTCGCGCTCCGGGGCTGATAGGCTGTAAAGGCGGCTTGCAGGAAGAGGGGCCCCAGCCTTCAGGTTGATCGCGCAGTCATAAGGACGATGGGGGGGTAAAGACAATGCCCGAGACTTGCTAAACACTAGCCCCAGATCGTGGTAAACCTCTGGCACCTTGGACAGGTCCGGTGGAGATGAATGAGGCAGAGGCACCTTGACGGATGGGGCGCACGCCGCTGATTGGAGGCAGGCACTAAGGCAGAACGTACTCCATGCCGTTACTCTCCCAGCTTGCCAGTCAATGGTGGGGTTATGTAGGCGCAGCCAGGGGTACCCCAGGATAACGGGCGAAGAAGAAACGGGCAGAACTAGAAACTGAACTTCCTCCCTGTGATTTCCTGATACAATGATTGACACGGGGGCCGTCTGATAGGCAACGGTGGTCAACGACGCTTTAGACAAGGTGATCAGTTTGACAGGGGGGTCTAGAGTCTGACAGTTGAGGCCCATCCGGGTTGCCAGGTCTCTAGAAATGAAATTTTGCTCAGCTCCGGAATCTACTAACGCTAATGTGGAGTGTTCTGTATGTGTATGGATTAGTCTGAGGGGTAATCGACAACAAGAAAGGGGTTCTTCTGAATTCTTGCCCGTGAATCCCCCTACTGCGATCCACGGGCCTTCCCTTTTAACTTACTGGGACATTCGAACACCCCATGTGACTCCTTCCCACAGAAGAAACAAAGGCCCTGATCCCTGCGGCGTTGCTTCTCAGCTGCTGACACTTTAGACCGGCCAATAGTCATAGCCTCTTGATCCGGGGATTCCTCTGACGCGGGTAAAGCGAGAAGAGGAGAGTTAGGGACGCGGGGGCAGAGTCTAACTGAACGGGAAGTAGTTCCCCGTCCAGCCGCCCGCTCCCTTAATCTGCTATCCAGACTAACCGCTAAGGCGATCAAATCCCGCAAATTGTCCGGTTTATCCCGTGCCGCTAACTCATCCTTTAACTCATCGTTAAGACTACGTAGGAAAATACCACACAGTGATGGCTCCCCCCACCCAATCTCTGCAGCCAGGACCCGGAAGTCAATAGCGTAGTCAGCAGCTGATCTTTTTCCCTACTGTAGGCTCAACAGCCGTTCTGTCAACACCTCACCCCTATCAGTATGGTCAAACACGGACATAAATTCTGTCACAAACTCCTGGTAAGTAAGCAGGGAATAGTTTGGTTTAGCCATGATAGAATATGCCCAATCTAAGGCTCTTCCTGCCAGCAAATTTATGACATAACCAATCCGACTTGAATCAAGGGTGAAATCTCCCGGAACGCGGAGAAAAACAGATTCACATTGTAATAGGAACCCTCGAGCTTCCCCGAATTTTCCGCTGAACCGGGCAGGTGTGGGAATAGGGGTGAGGCGAGAGGACGAAGAGGTGTAAGCTTGTCCGGAAGCTAAGCCTGCAGGGGCTGAGATATTTGCGGTCGGGGGAAACGTCTGGTGTCCTTCCAGACGATCCAGCCGACCATTAATTAAGGTTAACTGGTTTAAGGTTACTGTCTGTTGGTGTGCTAATAAATCTACCCGGGCGCTAAGAGTGTTGAGTTGGCGCGACAGTGAACTGTCTGCTGGGTCAACGTGACGGAGTCGTACTGACATGTTTTAGGACCCAGGAGACAGACACTGACACGGGCAGATTGTGACAATAATCCTTTTATTTAATAGTGAGAGTGTGTAGTGTGTGAGTGAGTGCGTGGATCGTGTTCTGGTCACTGGAGCTGAGCAGTCTGGACGGAGACCCGGCAACCCTGGAACATACAAGCAGAAATAATTACTTTTGCTCCACACTCGTGAAGAGCTGCAGGTGGAGAAGCTTACTTGAGAGAAGCACAGGTTACGTCCTGCTGAGTTCCAGTGGCCGTGCAGCGTGGAGGTGAAGGTGTCCGTGAATGTGCTGGAGATACCACCCGTGGCTGTGACGAGGGAAGTCCTTGTGATGACACCGGCTGTGACTCCACAGACCGGGATGACGATAGTCCTGACGATGACGAGGTTAGTGATTCCACAGAACGTGGTGATGATGATATAGCTGATAACGAAGACAGAGACTCCACTGATAGTGGTGGTGAATACTCCTGCAACTGAGATAACAGTAGTTCTTGAAGCTGAGGAGCAAGACGTACCGGTGGTCGTGGTGGTAGCGAAGTGCTACGTGGGTGAGATGGCGTTGCCCCGTCAGCTAGGGACGCAGGTCCGCCCCCTAAGAGGTCCACCTGTGCACAGGGGTTAAGACAAGGGGTTGAGTAACAAATTGTTCTCTTACTTGGTTGAACTTGACGAGAGGTTCTTGACGAGGCAAGAGAGGTTCTTGACGAGGCAAGAGAGGTTCCTGACGAGACGCGAGAGCGGAGTTCAGGCTCATACTCCGACAAGGAGGACAGACGACTCCATGACGGGCTGTCAGCGACGCTGGCTTTTAACAGCCGTTGATTGGCACCTGTTGGTCTGTGCGCAGCTGGTGTTGATGATGCCAATGACGGCCCAGAGGCCGCCATGACAATACAGTGTTCGAAAAGGAGAAGGAAGACGTGAACACTTATCAATTCCATCTCCTCTTTTCCATAAATTATTATGGAATTATTATGGAATCTTATTATGTATATAATGTAATCTTATTATGTATATAGTTATTATGGAATCTTATCCATGTGAATTATATACAAATTACTACATTTAAGACCCCAAGTAAACAATTAACTGTCGTCGGCCTCCGTCGGTCTATGATGACCATGGAAGAGAATCCTAAATGTCTACTCTGCTGGAACAGCACCGCCTGTGGCTGAACAGGCCGATGCGCACCGGTGTTCTACCTTCCAGCGTTGGGCGTTGGTAGGATTCAAGCCTGGGCAGGAAGATATGGAGGACAAGATGTTACCCATGCAGCATGTCCCCCCCTCGCCACATCACTGATGAATCCAAAGGAACAGCAGGCTGCTATAGTTTGGCACCAGCGCCGTCGCAGGAGCTGCCAGAATGATGTTGAGCACAACAGAGAACTGCCTTAGGGGCTCCGACTCCGGATTTTTCCTCAGGGTTGACTCCCGAAGCCTTTCCTGTGACCGGATGTGCCGCAAGGCAGCGGAGGTTTGAAATCAGGGTTTACCTTCACCTAGATGGGCTACCTTCCCAGGTTGACGAGCCACCATCTACCCAAAGCATCTGGTTTTAAGGCGTCAGAGATCCACCCTCGCCCCTTCTCCTATTAGTAAAAGCAGTTCCGCCAGGCTTAGAGACTAAACCACACAGGCAGGCTAGGAGTTGGACTTAGTTGTCAGAGGCTTTTCGAGACGCACGCTGTAAGGAGCATTTTATGATCACTGGGAGCTTAACCCCAGTGCCGCTCCTGGCTATGACAACCTTGGAACCAAAAATTAACAATTAATATTAAATTACAATTAACTGTATTTTGCACATATCAACATTAACACCCATCCATCCTAACATACATTGATGTCCATACATCAAAACCAGCCTCAAACAACACAGATATACACAGTGCTGTCCCACCCACCATTCCATAGTGTCCCATAGTGTTCCAGAGTGAGCATAGTGAATCGTACATATAAATACTACCCTTCTAACATAAGATAAGATAAGATAAGCCTTTATTAGTCCCACAATGGGGAAATTCCAGAATTGCAACAGCACAGGGATAGCAACACTCAGAGCAACAATCAGAAGGCAAGAAAAAACAAGAACATCTAGTAAACATATCAGAATCAGAATCAGAATCAGATTTATTGCCAAGCACATTTACAAGTAAACAAGTAAACATACGAGGAATTTGACTTGACATTGGGCGCGCACGAAAGGCGCATCCCAATGACGCGGCAGCCATGAAGGGCGCCTGTCATATGGGGGGGTGAAGAGGGGGGGGGGATAGGGAAAAACACAATAGGAGAGAGAAAAAAGCATTGTTGATCAAAATAGAGCTCATTCTATGACCAAAATTTTGATTACAAGAAAAAAACTCTCAAATGCACAATTAGCAGACAATAGATCACACAATGACAAAGCAGTAGTTGAGAGAGTCAGTGTATTGTGAATATATATCAGTAATTGTGTCAGTAGTGTAATGTTGAATGCAAGTGTAGGTGTGTCAATTGCTAGTAAACAGCAGAGGGCGCCTCCTGGCAGTGGATAGATGTTAAAGTCATGTGATCTAAACAGTCTAGAGTCTCTCTCTCTTGCTTGCAGATGGTAAATTGTCACATGGTGCACTGTCCTTGAGCGTTCATCTGCTGGAACAATAACAACTGTGTCGTTGTTTGGGTTAGCAGGCAGAGCCGCTCCTTCCGCTTATCTTCGTCAGGAGGAATGTAAATACGGGGCACCAAAGACAAGGTCAAATCAAATCAGCACAGTGCACTCAGAGAATAGAATTTTTCCTCACCCGTGCAATTCTGTGCTTTCATAATTTCCATGTGCAGGCTTAAACTTTTTTCCATGGAGAGCACAGGGCTCCAGATGTATTCCTCCACTGAATCACTGTCATTCAGTTCACCGTTTGCCGCTACTCGTGCCCTCCCCAACTGGTCGAATTTGATGAAGGAGCTTGCTGGGTCCGCTTTGATCAGCTGTCTCACCTTCCTTCAATTTCTGATGCATCAGGGAACTTCACAGCCAAAAATAGAAGTCCTGAGATCATAACCAATAATGTTTCCACAGACGCATGAATTCCAGTGTCCATGAGTCTCCTCGCAGGATCCAATTCTTGGGCTCCCCCTTGGCCCGATTCTTGTTGAAAAATAGTGACAATAGCACATTTAAGCCGCTTCCAAATCCATAATTTCCGTTTAGATTAAGATTCAGCAGAAGAAGAGCGACTAAACACAGACAAAAATGCAACATTGCAAAGCTGGGAATAGGTTAGGAAGGCAGACGAGAGGAGGGAAGAAAAATGCGACGGCTCTCTCTCAAGGCAAGAAGAAGAAGATGTAATATGTAATATGTACATATTACTATAAATATATATATATATATATATATATATATACAGTATATAGACACACAGTGCGGAGCATTATGGTTGGTGAATGTGCAGCAGAAAGTCTAAGCTCTCTCTCCGCGGATGCGGCGGGCCAGCTGGAAGTCTATCATTTCAGCAAATAATGTGTATACCTCTTTTTGAATTGATTTCTGTTTGTACATAGTTTCAGTTCCGGCTCCAGACTGTTCCACAAATCCACCCCACAGACAGATATGCACATACTTTTCTTAGTTGTTCGTATCTTGGGTTTTGTAAAGTTTAAGTCTCCTCTCAAATTATGATCATTGTCTCTTTTTTTAAATATTTTTTTGTATATTAGTTGGGAGTTGATTATTAATTGCCCTGTACATTACTTGTGCTGTCTTAAATTTAACTAAATCCATGAACTTTATGACATGTGACTTTAAAAACAACGAATTGGTATGGTCTCTATATCCTACATTATTTATTATCCTTATAGCTCTTTTTTGTAATGTGCATATTGACTGTAGGTTGGTCTTGTAGGTGTTTCCCCAGACTTCTACACAGTAGTTAAGATAAGGTAGAAACAGTGAATTGTACAGTAAGAACAATAATTTATAGTCCATGATGTGTCTTGTCTTCCCCAGTATGCCGATACATTTTGCCAACTTGGCCCAGATGTGACTGATGTGAGGTTTCCAGCAGATTTTATTGTCTAGCGTCACCCCCAGAAACTTATTTTCCTGTTCTGTTTCTATTCTGGTATCATCCATCGTTACCATTATTTCATGATTTATTTTATAATTTCCAAACAACATAATCTTAGTTTTTTTTAGATTTAGAGATAATTTATTTTTGTTGAACCACTGCGTTAACTTTTTCATTTCAGTTGTGACCACCTCTAAAACCTGCTGCAAATTCTCACCAGTGCAAAGGATATTTGTGTCATCTGCAAACAAAATAAATTTCAGAATTTTTGATACTTGGCATATGTCATTTATATACAAAATAAAGAGTTTGGGTCCCAAAACTGACCCCTGGGGCACACCACAAGTGATGTCCATGAAGGGTGATTTGTGTGGCTCATGTATGCAGGCCTACATATGTATAAGCACAAGGGGATGTTTAAGATTGCATATGTGGACTGACCTCACGTCTTAGAGGAGGACAATAGGTCTGAACCGCCTGTGGAGAACAGCAGGGAGACGGAGACACGGCGGTAAGGACCTGAAAGGACTTCCTGACCCCCCTGGGGCCAGGTGGAGGACTGAAGGACATTGAGGGGGAATTATGGTCAATAAGGGGATTTGACAAGGATGTGTGATTTGGCTTTTGATGTTGTACGTATAAATAAGGGGGTTCTGACTGAGTTCAGCCTCTTCTGTTTCTGAGAGATATGTTGGGGATGTGACTACAACATTAAAACCTGAATTATGAAACAATTCAGCTTCTTCATTTCACACTCCCCACATTGGTGACCAGTTACGTGAGAATGAATGAAAGGGTGTCCCTCGATGCAGACTCATCGGAGGCGGCCCAAGCGAGCGCCATCGCCATCAAACTACCAGAATTCTGGCAGAACGACCCGGACTCGTGGTTCCTCCAGGCCGAGGCACAGTTCGCGCTCGCAGGAATAATGGCAGATGACACTAAATTCTACCACGTCATCGCCAAGCTCGACACCCGAACAGCGCGATGCGTGCGGAGCGTGGTACAGCAGCCGCCCACCGACGACAAATACAGCGAGTTAAAGGCTACCCTCATCGAGTGTTTCGCGCCCTCAGCCGAAGAGAGGGCTAAGAGGCTACTGGCTATGTACGGCCAAGGAGGGCGCAGACCGATCACCCTGATGGAAGACATGCTTCAGTTGAGGGAATCAGGCAACGACAGCTTCCTCTTCAAGCACATCTTCCTCAGCAACCTCCCGACGCACATGAGAGGGACCCTGTCCAGCATGCGTTGTGAGACCCAGCGGGATTTCCGTGCGCTGGCCCGGGAAGCACAGCGGCTCCTCAACTCCTGCGGCGAGCAGACGGCCGCAGCAGCAGCGGCAGACCTCGGTGCGGCGGCCCGGGGCAACGAAGAGCCGGAGACAGCGGAGCCGAACCCACCCACCATGGCAGCGGCGCAGCCACGACGCAGCGGAGGAGATGGCCTCTGTTATTATCACTGGCGTTTTGCAGAGAAGGCACACAGGTGTGTGCCGCCGTGCAGTTACAAGAGCTCGGGAAACTCCAAAGCCGTGATCTGTTAGCAGCTTCGGCTCTCGGCGAGACCAATAAGCTGCTCTACATCACGGATGAGAGCTCCGGGCGGCATTTCCTCATAGACACCAGAGCTCAGGTGAGCTTCATCACCCCGACCTACGCTGACCGGGTGGCTGGCCCCCGCAGCGACGGGGCAACGGCGGCAAACGGCTCGAGCATCAACACCTATGGAGAAAGGACTTTGTCTCTGTCCTTACACGGCTGCACTTATGAGTGGACTTTTATCATAGCGGCGGTGAGTTTCAACATGTTAGGTGCTGATTTCTTGTGCTCACATGGGTTGTTAGTTGTTCTTGCCAACAGACGATTAGTAAATGCACTGTCTTTCTATTCTATTCCTTGTGCAGCTCGAGTGTCCCCACCACCCATGCAGGCCAACGTTGCCACAGCAGGTGGTAAGTTTGACACACTCCTCACCCAGTTTCCAGCACTCTTTTTTGGCAACAGTGGCGAAACATGGGGTGGAGCATTTTATCACCACAACTGGCCCCCCCGTTTTCACGAAAGCTCGACGCTTAGATGCTGCCAAGCTCATCATAGCACGCAATGAGTTCGCCAGCCTGGAAAAGCTGGGCATTATTCGTCGTTCGAAAAGCCCATGGGCTTCGCCACTGCATATGGTCCCTAAAGCTGACAGCTCCTGGAGACCTTGCGGCGATTACCGCAGACTAAACAACGCTACAGCGCATGACCGCTACCCAATCCCACACATTCAGGATTTTTCGGTGCATTTAGCGGGGGCGTGCATTTTTTCTAAAATAGACCTGGTTCGCGGCTACCATCAAGTTCCAGTCTGACCGGAGGACGTCCCTAAAACAGCCGTAATAACCCCTTTTGGGCTTTTTGAGTTTTTGCGCATGCCGTTTGGTCTTAAAGGCGCAGCACAAACATTCCAGCGTATGATGGATGCTGTGTTATGCGATCTCCCTTTCGTGTTCGTCTACCTCGACGACATTTTAGTCACCAGTACATCCGAGGAGGAACACGAAAAACACCTCACTACAGTTTTTCGGAGGTTGGGAGAACACGGGTTAATAATTAATCCAGCCAAGTGCCAGTTCGGCGTGGCGCAGATCGACTTTTTGGGACACCGCGTTTCCACAGAAGGGGCAGTCCCATTGCCTGATAAGGTGCGCGCAGTGGCAAATTTCCCCCGACCACAAACGGTCAAATAATTGCAGGAGTTTTTGGGAATGGTAAATTTTTATAACCATTTCCTGCCCCACGCAGCTCAGCTCATGCAACCATTATATGCCGCGCTCAGAAAACAAAAACCCTCCAACGTGGTCGTGCCGCTGCGTTTTTGACTCGGTTCACTCCCTGGCACACCCGGGAGTGCGCGCTTCGGTGAAGATGGTTGCAGAAAAGTTTGTTTGGCCGAGCCTGTGCAAGCACGTGAAAGAGTGGGCAAGAACCTGCATGTCTTGCCAACGGGCCAAAATTCACAAGCACACGAAAGCCCCTTTAGAGCCGTTCCGAATCCCGGCCAAGAGATTTGATCATGTGCATGTCGACCTCGTGGGCCCCCTACCGTCGTCGCAGGGGTTCACACACATTTTGACAATGGTGGACCGAACCACATGTTGGCCAGAAGTGGTCCCACTAACATCAACCATGGCTGCAGAGGTGGCTCGCGTTTTTTTAACGGCCTGGGTAGTGTGTTTCGGGGTTCCGTCAGACATTACGTCCGACAGAGGACCTCAGTTTGTCTCTGAGCTTTGGTCAGCGATGGCCAGCAGCTTAGGGGCGACAATCCATCGCACTACCACGTATCACCCCCAGGCTAACGGTTTATGCGAGCGTTTTCACAGGTCTTTGAAGGCAGCCCTCAGAGCGTCGCTTACGGATGCAGATTGGGTAAACAAACTACCGTGGGTTTTATTGGGGTTGCGTTCTGCGCCCAAGGAGGATCTGAATGCCTCCCCTGCAGAGTTAGTTTTTGCACAACCTCTCAGGCTGCCCGGTGAGTTCTTACCAGAGCATCCAGAGCCAGGGCGCCTCCCAGCTCTGACACCACTAAGCGGCAAGGAAGCGAACATACTCCCGGGCCCCGTTCATCACACTTTTCCGCGGGTTTTTGTTCCTCAGGCTTTAAAAAATGCCGAGTTCGTTTTTGTTAGGCACGAGGCTTTAAGACCGACCCTCCGGCCGCCATATGATGGTCCATTTAGGGTGCTGGAAACTGGTGATAAGCATTTTGTGCTAGAATTAGGAGACAGGAAAGAGACAGTCAGTACTGACAGACTAAAGCCTGCTTTTGTGATGAACGACGAGTCTGTACGGGTGGCGAGGGCACCTCGACGTGGCAGACCCCCCAGGGAACACGTCCCGGACCCCCCGCAGGGATCAAATAACCACTCTCTTCCTCAGGCTGCAGATTCTTTGCAGGACAGCACCGCTGGGACGGCGAGGCCTGCGTACAGCAGATTCGGAAGACGGTTGAAACCCAGACGACGTACAGATTGATATTTGATGTGATCATGTGGTATAGGCTATACTGTTGGTGTTATCACTGAATTTTTTTAATGCGAGCATGTTGTGTAGACTATGCTGTTGGTGTTATCACTGAATTGTTAATGTGATCATGCTGTATAGACTATGCTGTTGATGTGGTTGCTGAATTTTTTTTAATGTGATCAAGTTGTATAGTTATGCCATTGATGTCATCATATTTTGTGAACCCGAATATATTGTCCATTCTTCGACGTTTGGGGGGGGGGGGGGCTGTGGCTCATGTATTCATGCCTACATATGTATAAGCACAAGGGGATGTTTAAGATTGCATATGTGGACTGACCTCATGTCTTAGAGGAGGTCAATAGATCTGGACCGCCTGTGGAGAACAGCAGGGAGACGGAGACACGGCAGTAAGGACCTGAAAGGACTTCCTGACCCCCCTGGGGCCATTGAGGGGGAATTGTGGTCAATAAGGGGATTTGACAAGGATGCGTGATTTGGCTTTTGATGTTGTACGTATAAATAAGGGGGTTCTGACTGAGTTCAGCCTCTTCTGTTTCTGAGAGATATGTTGGGGATGTGACTACAACATTAAAACCTGAATTATGAAACAATTCAGCTTCTTCATTTCACGCTCCCCACAATCTGTGCTCACCAATTTGTACAAATTGTTGTCTGTTACTTAAATAACTTTCCACCCAACTCAGTCCGACCCCTCTTATCCCATACCTTTCCAGTTTCCTTAGTAGTATTCTGTGGTCAATGGTGTCAAAAGCTTTCTTTAAATCTATAAATACTCCTACAGCAAACTTTATTTTTATCTATACAACTAGTAATTTCTTCTATAAGTTCGATCAGTGCCAAAGATGTAGATTTATCTGCTCTAAAACCATACTGGCTGTCTGTAAGGAGGTTGTGTTTTTCAATGAAATCATCCAGTCTCTTAGTGAAGATTTTTTCAAGTATTTTGGAGAATTGTGTGTCACGCCTGAGCGCTGATTGCTATCCGTGCTCAGGTTGTCAGTTTCGCTCCAGCTTCATCCCATTCCGGGCCTGGTCTTACGGCCTCCCCTGAGGCTCGTAGCTTTGACAGCTTCTCAGACTTCCGGCTGTCAAGCCCAGCTGCTCCGGGACGGCTGTCTGTTATTATCAATTACCTTCCCTGCTCCTGATTGGGTTCTGTCCCTCATTTAAGGGAGCAGCTGAGAATCACTCCTGGCTGCAACCTAAACAGAGGAAAGACGTACATTGTGTTTCCACGACTGGAGTTCCTACGTCCAACTCCAGTTCCCTCGGTGTTTCTGCTCCTCACCCACCTGTAAGTGTTACTGCTCAGTAGTGATGGGTCCTTGAGGCGTCATGATGTGTTTTGACACATTGCAAAATTGTATTGATACTGTGTCACTGAATACTGACACCTGCTGGACCTTAAAAATCCCTACAGGCAACCTAGTTGACAGACTCAACTGACACTGATTTGATGACCTAGTATATACAATAATATACTGCTCCAAAAAATAAAGGGAATACTGTCCCTCAAACTGTCCACTTAGGAAGCAACACTGATTGACAATCAATTTCACCTGCTGTTGTGTGATTTTGTTGTCAGCACATTCAACTATGTAAAGAACAAAGTATTTAATAAGAATATTTCATTCAAATCTAGGATCTTTAGTGTTCCCTTTATTTTTTTGAGTAGTATATAATTTAAGTCATTGTATTTTATATTGTATTATTTCATATTGTAGCCACACATGTGACTTATTTTATGCCTCACATCTTAGATAAGAACAAAGTGCAGAGTTTCCTTGGAGATAACAGGAAGCTGTGAAAGTGCAATCCTTGGTATGCAAGAGACGGCCTTGAGGGGATCCTTTGTGTGCCTAGAGACTACTTCGAGGATCCTTTGTGGGCCAAAGACTGTGATGGGGGATGCTAAGGGATTAAAGAGGAAGTGCATTGTTACTTGAGATTTTAATGCAATGTGACTTGTGAGCTGTGTGAGACCTGAGTATATAAGGGACGAGTTTTTTCTGAGATGTCCTCTTTCTACTTTGCTCATGTTGGAGACGTGTAATAAACTGCCTTGATACAAACATGCCTCGTCATTTACACTCTCCACAATATCTTCATTTTAATTTCAAATATCGTTGATATTTTTAGATACAGTCAATAAATAATGTGAACATGTATCATAACGTGAAAATCTAAGTGAACATGCTGTGAATGAGGATGCTTGTGGACTGGGATTTTTTTTTTTTTTTACAAATTTTTATTAAAAACAAAAAGCTTTTCCAACGTTTTGAAATTGAGTCTGTTACGCTTTTTTGATACAACTTCTCCAGCTGTAGAAAACACCCGCTCACACGGCACAGATGAGGCTGGAGTGCAGAGAAATTGTAAGGAAAGCTGAAAGAGGTTTGAATAGATGGTCTTTTGGTTGTCCCAGTATCTCAGAGGATCCTGTGACCTGGCAATATTGCCTTCTGCCAGGTATCTCTGCACCTCCTGGATGGCATCAGCTGTAGCACTTTTGGTCTGCCTGCCCACTTCGATGTCGAGATGTTGCCAAAGGTTAGCTAAAAAACAACAAACTGGCATTTTAGTACATGATTTCCAAACAACATCAAAAAAAAAATGCTGAATAACATGGCTGAAGTGGGTGCAGACAGCTGTTGTGAAGATGGTCCCGTCTAAATTGAGACTATGTGCAATGCAAATTGAGTGCCGAATTTGGAGCTGTCTAGTGGATGCAATCATGTTTGGTGCTGCGTCGGTCACAAGACACTTTACTTTATTGGTTATGGCCCAGTCCTCCATCATGCCCCTTTTGACTTGGGCCAAATTGTCAGCAGTGTGACTTTGTGGAAAGTATTGCATTCCCAACACAGACATACACAACTGCAAATTCTCATTAATGTAGTGACAGGTAAGAGCCAAGTAAGCCTCCATGTTCACAGATGTCCACATGTCAGCTGTTATACTCACTGCCACAGCTTGCTGTACTTCCTTTTTCACTCGTTCCCGTTCCTCTTCGTACTTTTTGGCCACCATTTGTTGGATGGTCTGAAAATTACACCAAGTCAAACCAAAAGCAAATCCATATATTTAAATTAAAGATTAAATAAATTGGATATATCAACTACTACTTTAGATAATTTCCACAAACCTTTCTGGTTGGCAAAACATATGAGGGCTGAAGGGCCTGAACCAGTTCCCTGAACCCTTCACTCTCCACAATGCTGAGGGGCTGGCAGTCCTTCACCATGAAATTCAGCACATCGTCATCCAGCATCTGCTTCCTGGAAGCTTGATGGTTAAAAATGTAGTAAAGAATAAATTAATAGGAATTAATTATCAATAAAGCAACTGTGAGTAAGTAGTAGAAGGGCTGTATACCTGAGTCTATCCTGGGTGTGTCCGGAACTTCATTTTCATGCCTGGCCCTATAATGTCTCAGCATTAAAGAGGCGCTTTTGTTTAAATACGACAGCTCTGTCGAACAAATGCGGCATTTAGCCTGCAGAAATTATGAAGAGTAAACTAAGAGTCACTTTCAAATGATTTTGAATTCAGATAGATCAAGTGGAAACTCTGAGAGGAACAGGATGAAACAAGGAAATTAAAACAAAGAAAATAGTATTTTAAAAATACTATTTTTAAATACCTTATTTTCCGATATCAGATCAAAATGGTCCCACACAGTGGGGACCTTTCTTTTTCCTTGAGGCTGCTCGTGCTCCATAATTTGTGATAAATTTGCACAAGGACCGTCCGCAACACATACGTGAGTCTTTGGGCAAATGCATCCCATTGACAGATGCGCTTCCTTATAAATGCTGGCGCCAGTGTTTCGACGCGGTAGCGTCACGTGACCGATACAGTACCTGTATTGGTCATGTGACTTTCTTAAAGCGATACGCACCGACACACACCGACACAGGGTTTCGCTCTATGAGCTCGACGCATGCGCCGACGCATTGGTGTTGCCGGACCCATCACTAATTCCTGCACTCCTGCACGGAGACATCAACGCTCCTTGGGTGAAGCCATTCACATCCTGACTCGCCCTTCTCTATTGCTTGGAGTTTCCCCTCCCTTCCTCGCATCGTTCCTGCACCTGTTCGTCTGGGAGCTTCGCCTCCCAACTCTACAGTAAGCTTGACTCACTGGACACTTCTCCCCCTACTCCTGCTTCTCTCCTCCTCTCTCCCCTGTGCACAGGTGGACTTTTCTCCAGGCGGCGGACCAGATTATCTCCCGTGAGCTGGAGGCCGCTCCCACTCCCTGCTCAGTAAGTGCCTCCACTCACTGAACTCCCTTCTCCCTCTCACCCTTCAGCTGTGGCTGCACCTGCTCCTTCTCCCTCTTCACGGACACTGCATCTCCCAAGCGGGACGCTGGTAATCTGCAGTGGATTGAGCTACTCTTCAGTGCTTCTACTACTCCTGAACTTTGTAAGATTATTTATTACTCAGCCCATTCCTCCCGCTGTTGCTGAACTGTTATTAATTACTAACTAACTAACTAACTAACCTGCACTTATATAGCGCTTTTCTAGTCACAAAGACCATTCAAAGCGCTTTCACTAGTACTAACCCTCTTATTCTAAGGGCCTATAGGAAACAGATATCTAGGGACAATTTAGAACAGCCAATTAACCTAACTTGCATGTCTTATTTACAGATAACCAGCTACACTGCACTGTCTTGAGGGGGTTATTTTTCATTAGACTTTATAATTCCTCTTTAAAACTCTCCAGCGGTCTTTCAGCATGGTGCTAGTGCGTCCTTCAAAGTCATAATCCAGTAAGATGTGAGCCCAGTTCCCCTCGCCATGGCGTTTAACCCCTTCTTTGAGGTATTTGTCAAGGAGGAATGTCCATTTCCGTTTTGTTCTTGTTTTTTGTATAACTGTAGTACTCCGTGGCTTCTCAGATCTCCACTGGGATAACTCATTACTGGAGAGTCGACGGACAGAAATAAAAGGCTTTTTGGAAGATTCAGGCTTCCATAAGTCAGCCATAATTCCCTCTCTCCTTTCTTCCCGCAGGGTTGCCAGTTCTCTCCCGCTCTGCTCTCACATCCATTCACACTCATCCACTTTGTTAATAAAGATCATTGTGATTTATAATCGCGTCTGTATCTGCACTTGGGTTTTCATGGATTCATGTCACAGTTAAGTGAGAATGAAGTAGCTACTCATAAATTTGTCATAAATATGACCAACACTGTCAGCTACTCCTGCTGACAACTTGAATAAAAAAGATGAATACAATAATTATCCATTACAACAGCTAAATTGCATTGAATGAATGTTAAAGAGTATAGATTTGGAAATTATGGCAGCACCTTCATTTGAAAACTCCCTAACTGCTGCGGTCCCCAACCACTCGATACTGAGTGCAGAGAAAAAAAAACAAAACAATTTATTCTGTTGCTCTATATTGTCTATCGAAGTCTGTGTTTTACTGAAAAAATTACTGACTATTCTTTCTTTCCCTGGCTGGCTCCTACCTGTCTATCTGCTGTGCATCTTGACATACACCTGTCTCATCAGAAACTCATCTTTCCTTTAACGGGAGATTTACCAGGAGGAGGAGCTCTACTTGGGGGTTTGCCGGGGGCACACGTTGGTCCGTGTCCAGACCGGAGAGTCACAGCTTTAAAGCTCATTGACAAGATGTAGTAATGATTTTACCTCTAAAGATGAATAAAATGTTGCAACACTGGCTTTAGTGTTAGATTTGCTCATTTGCTTGTGGTTTTCCGGCATCTCTCCTCATGCGCACTTCTGCAACGGGGTGCTTTTCAGGTAGGTGGCCTTTATTCAACACAAACCCAGCATTTCGTACACGTGGTCAAGACAGAAGCGTGGAAAGACGTCCACTGGCAGGCCAGGGAAGATAGAGGACGGGATGGTGTGGGAAAAGTCATGGGTGAGTGTTTAAATTTTTTTTTTTTTTTTTAAAAATTAGACATTGTGTTTCATTAATACTCACTGTAAACACAGAAGTGAGCACAGTGCAGCGACGCATTTGATTGGTTAGAGTTAGACTGAGTCTTTGAGCACTACTCAGGGACAAATTTGATTGGTGAAATTGGTGGAAGTTGATGAGGATTGGCCAAAATTGCGGGGATGGGACAAAGTTGCAAGGTCACTCAAAAGATGCGGCCAATCACTGATTTTGTGTGAATTAGTGTGATCACAATATTGCAAAATCCTTGAGGGACTGGTGAACAAACAACAGGTCTTCCATGTGAATTGTTGTTGGTTTATATTATAACAGACAAGAGTCTACATTCAGTTTGTTGAACTTTGTTTTTCTACAGATGTAATTCCTGATGCCTGAATGATATCATCATTTGAAGACATTCTGAGGACAATAACTTTCAGGCAGGATTTCAATAAGGCCTGACAAGGAAGTGTAGAACAAAGGAAAAGTAGGGTCCCATTTCTGTCTTTGCCTTGGGCCTCAAATGGACTAAGTCCGCCCCTGAATAAAGTCACGTGTAGAGAGAAGATTCTCTCTCTTCAGCCACGCGCTCTCGGTTATCGCCGGTGTCTCAGCACCAATGACCGCCGTCATGTCAGGTGCAGACGAATAAAGACATGCTTTTATTGGGCGTTAAATTCTGGCACATTTAGCAGGAGATTTAAGATAAGATAAGATAAGATAAGCCTTTATTAGTCCCACAACGGGGAAATTCCAGGATTGCAACAGCACAGGGATAGCAACACTCAGAGCAACAATCAGAAGGCAAGAAAAAACAAGCAAGCAAGAGCAGCTAATATACATATGTACATATTACTATAAAATATATATATACACACACACACACACACACACAGACACACAGTGCAGAGCATTGTAGCTGGATGGAATAAATATATGAACACACAGTGCAGAGCATTGTAGCTAGATGGAATAAATATGTAAATATATAAACACCCACAGTATGGAGCATTGCAGCTAGGTGGAATAAATATGCAAGTATATAAACACACACAGTGCGGAGCAATGTAGCTAGATGGAATAATATGTAGATATATAAAAACACAGTGCGGAGCATTGTAGCTAGATGGAATAAATATATAGACATATAAATATAAACACACCCAGTGCAGAGCATTGTAGCTAGATGGAATAAATATGTAAATATATAAACACACACAGTGCAGAGCATTGTTGCTAGATGGAATAAATATGTAAATATATAAACACACACAGTGCAGAGCATTGTTGCTAGGTGGGATGAAACAGCATAACCGTCTATTTAGTTATCCTACATGGTATGATTATGTGCCCATACATATTCTCACCCTCCATAGCGACCGGTATGTTCCTAGTTGTATGCCGGAGAGGACCATTGTGTAAGTCTATTGCATCTTTTGCATTCAAAAAAAAAAAATTTACAACTGCAAACCTTAATAAATTATCATGCACCAGTCATTTAAACACTCTCCTCCTTCAAATTTGCTTTGACAACTCCTACAAATACATATGCAATGTGGCCAGGTGCAAAATTAACATAGTCCACGCCTTTCCATCGCTAACCTTGCCCTGTGCCCTTTAGTAAATCTTGACAGTAGCTTTTTAATGCCAAAACAGGGTTTTGCCATGGCACAGCACATTAGTAAATCTGCCACTTAGACTGTAACATTGGGTTTCAGTGGAGTTGTGTTTTAAATTGTACATACCCCCCCCCCCAAAAAATCAATCAAAATCAGTGTTGTTGCTAATCATTGACATTGTGGGTGACCACAATGCTCTTACTGCTTCTTGATCACACGCATTGCCTGTTTGCTGACTAGAGGCACAGGGCTCGCTCCAGTGCGCGCTCACAGCGCTGGGGTGAGCTCTCGTGATGGAGGATGAAATAAACGCCCTTTAAAACTTCAGTTCGCCGTGCCTGCAATTATTCCGCATCTCTACATCAGGGTTCCTTTTTTTATCCGCCACACCGGTGACCCTGAAAGAAAGAACACGCTGACGACGAACAAACGCAGCCCCGGTGGTGACTCCGACGACAAGCGAACGCAGCAGCCTGACGCAAATGGACTGTCCTCCCTTCTGCCACACGGGAGACCTCGACGCAGAACCGACACCAGGCGAACTCCCATGGAGATCATCCACGACCGGGAAAGCTGCAGAAAGCTTCATGGTACGACCCTCGCCTGAGATCTGGACATCCACGCTGGGACCGGCCGCTCTCACCGCTCCTCCGCAGCCACATGAGTGTGCACCTCGTCTTCTCTCCACTACGGTGACCTTCAGAGCGTGCACGACGGAAAATGCAGCACGTGGACCAGAACGCACCATGACCCGGCACGAGCGAACGACAGCAATAGCCCGAACAGGGAAGACCATCGGCGCCAACTGCGCAGGTTTCCATCAAGCTCCCTGACCCTGATTTGCCTCCCAACAGCGGACCTGCCATGCACAGAAGCCCCGCATGAGAACAGCACAGCTGGAAGGTACGTGGCCGCAGCGCGCGCCGCGCACCAGAGACAAGCTGGCTCTACAGACTTATACATCGTCCCCCGCTGCGGCGCACACGGCTCTTCAGGGCTGCTCACACACCTGAAGCACACACGCAGCCCGCACACAGGATTTTGTATGGGTCTCAGCCACGGCGCACAACGGGAATTCAGCCGTCAGCTGTCCCCGAGGGCTTTAGGGCTGCGCCCGCACCTAAAGCCAACACGCCAAGTCCCTCACACAGCTGCAGCTCCTGTTTTTCTTCATGGCCGCTACGCATCCTCGCAGAACGGAGCCGCGAGACAAGTCAGAGACAAATTTTTCTTCTCACAGCAGCTGTGGATCTCCGCCACGTTCAACAGGACAGCCCCTCAACATCGTGGATCCACATGCAATCTTTGCGTGGCCCAGACAACTTCGCTGTCCCGGGCCGGCACTTGCTACCCCCCCCCCCCTCCCTCCACCTCCGCCTGCACAGAGCTTTTTCCGCGGCTCGCTGCCAAAACCGGACAATCAAGGCCTCAGCCCCCCACTGAGCCCTCTGGGGGGGGAGTAGTGTGGGTGACCCCCACAGCCTACGGACAAGCAGAGCGCTCAGCTGGCGCAATTAGCAGAACAATGAGATGTAGGGACTGATATCAATAGGCAGCCTCTCTTTGTCTAGTTCAGGCGCCAGTAATCCTGCTGTTGATATGTATGACTCAAATGCAAATGTTCATGCCTTCCGCTCTGTACTGTGATGCAAATGTCCATGCTTACTGCTGCGCATGTATTGTCTGTAACTGGGTTTATAAGCAACTGTATATCGCTTGCTCACTCTCTTATGACTGCTCTTCTGACTACGCATTGCCTGTTTGCTGACTAGAGGCACAGGGCTCGCTCCAGTGCGCGCTCACAGCGCTGGGATGAGCTCTCGTGATGGAGGATGAAATAAAACACCCTTAAAAACTTCAGTTCGCCATGCCTGCACTTATTCCGCACCTCCACATCTTAGTTAGTTAGTTAATCCCTTCACACCATGAAGGTGTATATGGGCGGCGCCTATCTCCGTTTCTCTGACCCTAGGCCACACAGCTACTGTAAGTAGTGGAAGCTACAGTGGGGGGTCAGTCCTCTGGTAGCTCTGTGTGTAACTTTACTTTCCCCATTCCATTATGCGGAGCACCACGCTAGAAGGCAGAAAGCACCATTTTTATGTGGTCTTTGGTATGACCCGGCCGGGGTTTGAACCCCTGCCTCCCGGGTGTGGGGCGGATGCTCTACCAACTGAGCCACCACTTAGGGTTCTTTTATTTTATCTGCCACAACATATCCAAAGCTTTAATAATCCTCTCAAGAAAAATTCACTTTGCATTCAGAATATTGAAAATATGACATTTTCTCTGTGTTTTTAGGACAAATTTGTGATGCCATCAGAAACCCTGGCATATACTAGTACATTTCCATCTGGCTGGAAAAAAGCTGTCGTCATACCAGTTCATAAATCAGGCAGTAAAGATGATATATGCAATTACCGCCCAATCTCTATCTTACCAGTCCTGTCTAAGGTTCTTGAAAAAGTTGTAGCTACACAGCTGATGGACTACTTACAAGACAGTCAACTCCTTCATCCACATCAATTTGGTTTTAGACCAGGATACTCAACAGAAACAGCAAATTGTTGCCTTATTGAAAACGTCAAACAGTCCTTGGACAGGGGTAATGTGGTAGGAGCTGTTTTTCTAGATCTCAAAAAGGCTTTCGATACTGTAAACCACAGTTTGCTTTGATCCAAAATGGTATCTTTTAACTTCTCCCCAGATACATTAGAATGGTTTGCATCTTATCTCCAGAATAGAGAACAGTGTGTAAAAGTTCACCAGGATAAATCCTCATTTTTAAACAACCGCATGGGTATCCCACAAGGGTCCATTCTTGGTCCATTACTTTTCAGCATTTTTATTAATGACTTGCCGTTACACTGCTCAGCTGCAACATGCCAACTTTATGCAGATGATGCAGTTATTTACACAGCTGCCAAGACTCCAGCACAGGCTGCAGATGTACTGTCTACAAGTATAGTTGATGTCCAAGAGTGGCTCCTCCAGAACCATCTATTGCTGAACCTTCAGAAAACAGTCTCAATGTGCTTTTCAATCAAAAAATGTAACCTGCAACATTTTAAAGTTAATATACATGATCATGACATCAGTTTAGCTACAGAATTCAAATACCTTGGCATTGTACTAGATCCTCAACTCAAATTTAATCTTCATATAAAGAAAATTTCAAAAACAGTAAAAAAAAAT
The DNA here is from genome assembly GCA_020510985.1 of Pholidichthys leucotaenia. Taxonomy (NCBI): domain Eukaryota; kingdom Metazoa; phylum Chordata; class Actinopteri; order Cichliformes; family Pholidichthyidae; genus Pholidichthys; species Pholidichthys leucotaenia. The sequence continues at coordinate 35,448 of JAJAQF010000143.1, read as the reverse complement.
CTGAACTGCTTAAATTAATTAGATATTACATACCTTACGAAGCAGCTGTACTGTATATGCATTCTATGGTTTTTTCTCATATATCATACTGTTTGACAATCTGGGCTCAAGCAGCCCCTTCCACAATAAGACATATAGGTTCATTATACAGTATAATCAAACCCTAAAAATCTTGGACAAAAAGCCCATTAGGTGGCATCACTGTAATGTTTTAAAAAAATACAACCTATTGAGTTTTGAGAGTTTCATTGACCTCTGTCTTCTGAAATTAACATTCAAATGTCTCCATAAATCAGCACCCGAGCCACTTGCTGGTTCCGTCCAAAGACAGGACAGCAGCAGAGCCACCAGGAGTTCTGTTAACAATAACTGTAAAATATTCCACCGCAGAACCACATTTGGACAAACAGCTTTCTCTATAAAGGGCAGTCACATCTGGAACACAATGCCAAATGAAATTAAAATAATAACAGACTTTAAAACATTCACTAAAAAGGTTAAAAACTGGCTGAAAAATAAACAAGAATGTACTCATGTATGAATTGATTGTCTACAAGGTGAGAGTGAATGAAGGGAAGGAAGGAATGTGTTTGTTTATAGTGAGTGACGAAGGGAGGGAGGCCTGAAATAGGCAAATGTGAGTCAGGTTGTTATATTTGTGTATGTATAGTATTTATAATATTTATAATATTTATAATTGTGTATTTATAATCCTTTTGCATTGATGTATGTGGTTATTGTGTATTGTGTATTTTCTTTATTTCTTTCCTTTTCTTTACTTGATTCTCTTTTCTAAAGCCCATCCAGGGACAAGAGTTGCAAATTAGCTAATAGCTATACACTCCATGTGCAACACATCAGATTGATTGTCATTGATGAATTGTCTATGTTTATTGCACTGTCCCTGTCAAATAAACTAATCTATCTATCTATAAAGGGTTAACCCTTTGAGTCTTTAATGAGTCTGATTTAATTCAATTCAATTCAATTCAATCGTTTATTTCAAACTCAGGGTTCATATTATGAGCAAAACTAAAATGAGTAGAAAATAGGTAAACAAATAAATAAATAAAGTATATACAGATCAGCAGACACTTGGCGCTCTTGTAACAACAATGACATACAATAATGGGCTCAGTATAAAATGGAACGCCACCACTTCCAAATGCTGGAATTAAGTGTGAGTGACGAGTTGACAATTGCTGATATAAGATGATTGTTAGATGCCAGCAACCTTCTCAAAAAACTGTAAACATTCTTACGTATCAATTCGCCAAAAGACGGAATGTTCACAGACACAAACATCTTGCTTGCACTCGACCTTCGTGGTACATCTAACAATCTTCTTAGGGAGTTATTATATGCAATGCGGATTTTGTTCCTAACAGCAACATTGCTATTAAACCATAAAGGCGAGCAGTACATTGAGGTACAGAAGGTCTTGAACAACATACATTTGACATCAGGAGAACATCTATGGAAATTTCGCAACAGTAAATTTGTTTGAGCGTACAGTTTCCTGAGATGCCTGTTACAGTCAACATTGGTCTTATCAGATTCAATTCACACACCTAGGTATTTAACTTTTTCAACAAAGTTCAAGCTGTTACCACAGAGTGGTGTAACGGATGCCAACTAGTGCTGTTCGGCGTAGAACGTTAGTAAAACCTCCCTCCCAAAGCCTCATACAGTATCGGTAGCGCTGAGCTACCGGTCGGACCTTTAGCTCAGCACGATCGTGCTGTGCGTGTCTCTGACCAGTTAACTGTGAGGTCGCGGGTTCGCGTCCTGTGTAGGGCGAACTGCGCTGATGACCTCAGTTAGTTAAAAGTGGTGCTGTGAGCCCCAGATCGGTAGCGCTGAGCTACCGGTCGGACCTTTAGCTCAGCGCGATCGTGCTGTGTCTCCCATGCTCGAACTGTGTAGTTGACTGAGAGGTCGCGGGTTCGTGTCCCGTGTGGGGCGAACTGCGCAGGATGATCTCTGTCACACTGGTGCCGTGAACCCGGCATGGGAGTGAGGTTTAAGGGGGAGAGTGTAACGGATGCCAACTAGTGCTGTTCGGCGTAGAACGTTAGTAAAACCTCCCTCCCAAAGCCTCATACAGTATCGGTAGCGCTGAGCTACCGGTCGGACCTTTAGCTCAGCACGATCGTGCTGTGCGTGTCTCTGACCAGTTAACTGTGAGGTCGCGGGTTCGCGTCCTGTGTAGGGCGAACTGCGCTGATGACCTCAGTTAGTTAAAAGTGGTGCTGTGAGCCCCAGATGGTAGCGCTGAGCTACCGGTCGGACCTTTAGCTCAGCGCGATCGTGCTGTGTCTCCCATGCTCGAACTGTGTAGTTGACTGAGAGGTCGCGGGTTCGTGTCCCGTGTGGGGCAAACTGCGCAGGATGATCTCTGTCACAGTGGCATAACAGGATTCGACGTATTGACACCCTTTGGTTTGAAAGCCATACACATAGATTTAGTACAGTTGAACAGGATGTCATTTTTTTCACCAAATTTTTCACATACCGAAAGGAGATGTTGCATCGCTGCAGTAGACAAACTTAACAAACAGAGGTCATCAGCGTAGAAAATGTGATTTAACAGTGCAGATGTTAGATTTAAACATGCAGATGCAGTGAAGTGTTGTCCAGCCTGTTCAGCCACAGAGAGATTGTCATCAGAACAAACCAAGAACCAAACTAACGTGTGAGAGCACGCACAGGTATGTGTGTCTGTTGGTCACATGATTTGCTGTAAATGGGAGGGGGGCGCAGCCATGATCAGGTGATCCAGGTAGAACAGAAGAAGGAGCAAAGTGTGGACTCATGTCAGAGCTGAGAGCAGAAGTCTGGAAACTGAGTCAGGTGAGTGTTACCACAACATGGTGATGATTTTCCTGTCAGAGTCTCTGAGTCTCTTTGGTCCCTGTGGACTGGAAAGGGAAGAAGAAGAGTCCCAAGTCAACACTTTGTCTTCAGGAGGCTTTGACTTTCCTAGACAGCTGCTAAGAAGAAGAATTTGTTCTGTAATCATTTTGTCTGGGTAGATAAAGTGGTAAATTGAAAAGAAAATTCTAGTGTGGGTGAAAAATGTTCATTTAAAAGCTGCAGTTTTGTCTGCTTTTCTGAAACTGCCCAGTTCGGGTTCGTCACTTCCTGTTGTGACTTTTTGTTCCTGTTCTCTTTGTTACCCTTTGCTTGTCCTTTTTGCTGGTTGTTAATTCTGGAGTTCTACATTATTTCCTTCTGATTCCCTACACTCCCTTTAGGTTTTGTATTTATTTATTTAGCGAATGCAAAGTCCTTAAGCCAAGCAGTTGCCTCCTGGTTTGCTGTATGGAGGGTGTGTAATCCTCCTTCCAGTCTTTGGAGCGGGCAAGCCTCTATGATGTGTTCCATTGTTTGCTCCTCTCCACATGCGCACAGTGGGCTAGGGCTACTGCCCCATCTGTAAAGGCTGGCCAAGCAGGGGCCATGTCCAGTCCTGAAGCGATTGAGTGTAGACCACTGTCTCCTTGGGAGGTTGGTGCCCGGGACCTGTTGGTTGGGGTTTATCACCAGCTGTTTGTTTGGGACCTCCTTGGTCTCCCATTCCTCTTGCCAAGCTGTCTGGATGGTAAAGTCAGCTGGGGGAGGGTTTTTCCAAATCGGCCGTCTGGATGAAAGTCGGGCAGTGGGTGGAGTGTAGATATCTGCATGGATTGGTAAGTGAGGAGAATCTTTAACTTTTTGGAGCATCCTTTGAGTTAATGCTGCTCGCCGGATGTGTGGAGGGGCTATGTTTGACAGTACAGAGAGCCAGGGGAGTGGTGTTGAGCGGATTGTTCCAGTTATAGTTCTCATGGTTGTGTTGAGCTGGGTGTCTACATGGTGTGTGTAAGATGACCTGGACCAGACAGGGGCACAATATTCTGCTACAGAGTATGAAAGGGCCAGTGCTGAGGTGCGCAGGGTGGAGACTGCCGCCCCCCATTTTGCACCAGCGAGCTTGCAGAGCAGGTTGTTTCGTACCTTCACCTTAGCAGCCGTCCCCTTTAGATGTTCCTTGAAGGATAAGGTCCTATCAAGGGTCACTCCAAGATAAGTTGGATTTGGGGCATGCTTAAGCTTGAGTCCGCTCAGGTGGATGTTTAGTTCTCTGGCAGCTTTTGCATTGTGGAGATGGAATACACTGGAGACGGTTTTTGCTGGGCTTGGTTTTAGGCGCCAGATTTTGCAGAACTGGTCCAGTTTGGCAAGATCTTCCGTGAGCACCCGTTCCAGTGGTTCAAAGTCTGGTGCTTGGAATGCCAAACAGATGTCGTCTGCATAGGTGAATTTGCGGGATTTTGTAGTAGGCAGGTCGTTTATGTAGAGGTTGAACAGAGTTGGAGCTAGAACTGAGCCTTGTGGGAGTCCGTTTTTCTGCATTCTCCATGCACTTGTCTTCTGACTGAGGTGGACTCTGAACCTTCGGTTGGTCAGCAGGGTTTTTATAATTTCTGTTGCCCAAGCAGGGATCGCCTTTATAAGTTTCAGGAGGAGGCCTTTGTGCCAGACCGTATCATAGGCGGCTGTAAGGTCGAGAAACACAGCCCCTGTCTTCAGTCTGCTCTCGAAGCCATTTTCGATGAAGGTGGTTAGGGCCAGTACTTGTTCTCCTGTACTGCGGTCCTTGCGGAAACCTGCTTGATCCACACTTAGAATATCCTCTACCTCTGGGGAAATGCGTTGCAGAATTAGGCGCTCCATGATTTTGTAAGGAACGCTGAGTAGGGAGATTGGGCGGTAGCTTGCTGGTAATTTGTGGTCTTTGCCAGGTTTTGGGATGGCAATGACCTTTGCTGTCCGCCATTTCTTTGGGATCGAGTTTGTTTGTGTGATCCTTGTGTAGAATTGTGTCAACCAGGTTAGGGCTCGGGGGCCAAGATTTTTCATGAATTCTGGGAAGATGTTATCGTATCCTGCTGCCTTTCCACATTTCAGGCTCTGTAGGACTTTCTCCAGTTCAGCAGCCTCGAAGGGTTCAGGGTTCGTTTCCTCTACAGGCATTTTTTGGTGTTTTTTTAGCTCAGTTGTAACTGCTCTTTTGGTGTCTTTGTCTTGGGGTGCTTTGGCGATAGTCAGTAGGTGGGATGCAACTTGGTTGGGTGTGACGGATGCTCGGCTTTGGCTAGGGGGCTTCTGTGCAGCTCCTAGGCGACGGATGAGGCTCCAACATTTCCTGCTAGAGTGGGTAAAGCTCCGGTCAGCAACTGTCTCCTCCCATTTCTTTCGCCGAGCTGTATTTAGCGATTCAATGAGATGGTCTGCTATCTCTGGGTCCCCTGATGTTTGATAGGATTGTAGGAGGGCAGCACTTTCTCCGTCCAAACATGGGACATAGAGGGGTCGGTAACCTCGTGGGATTGCAGTATGGGCAGCCTTGAAGATTGCGCTGCAGAAGCGGTTGTATGCTTCATCTACAGTGATGGTGTGGAGTGGGATGGTAACAACGCTCCGGTCCAGAGTTTCACTGAATTTCTTCCAGTTGGCTTTGCGGAAGTTCCAGCGCATCTTCCTTGGGCTGTATATGACTGGAAGTTGTAGGCCAATGTGTACAAGCAGGGGCCGGTGTTGGCTGTGTGGAAAATCATCAAGAATGAGGATCTGTGTAGGATATGGCTCCCCATTCAAAGAGCTGACCCAACACAGGTCAGGAGAATAGTCCTTCTTCCACCTAGCAGAGTGGAAGGTTCCTCTTTGTTTGGGGTCGTATATCAAAGCGAGGTCATTTCTGGATGCCCAGTCTGAAAGTGCCTTCCCATCACTGTCCACTGCTGGGTACCCCCAGTCAGGGTGATGGCTGTTAAAGTCCCCCACATAGATGGCAGGGTGGGGTAGGGTGGGTAAGACCTGCAGATCCCAGTTGGCATTAGGGGGCTTGTACACATTGACAATATGGAAGCCACCAATGATTATGGTGTCTGAGAAATGTGTTGTTATCAGGTGATTTGCTTCAACTATGTCAGAACGCACATAGGTGGCACGTCCATGTTTAGCATGTAGAACATAGCACAGGAGGTCAAAGCCTTTGATGGTGAAGCGGCCAGCTTCCTCTGTGCCAATATGAGTCTCTTGGAGGCAGATTACATCAATCGAATGTTGGAAGGCGAGGACTTCGATAAGGCTTCGCTTGGCTGCAGATAGGCCTTCGACGTTTAGTTGTAATATGCGAAGGGCCGATCCTACCACAAAGTGCTCTTGGGGCTGTTTGCTTTCGGCTTTAGGACTGTGACTAGGATTCTTCTTTGACTTGGCACAGAGGCGTCGTCTCTTCGAATTTAGTCTGCTGGTAGGATCATTAGCTTCCCCAGGCGAGCCCGGGTACTGGCGGAGGGCGCGACGAGAACGCTGATCCATTGCCCCCCAGGTTTTGTATTGAGATATGAGTAATAAGCTGGATTCATGCTGCACCTCCTCTGTCCGCGTACGTGCAATCGGAAACCTCGTGACGTAATTACGTCATCGTCTCCAGTCTGCTTGTGTAGGCAGGACTCTTCTTTTAGATTTGATTGGTGGTTGGCAACCAGCTTACAGGTGCTTTACCGCCACGTACTTCACTCTATATCATCAGTCTGTCTGGTCAGGAGCTGCCTTCGTACGCAGGACTCTACTGCGGACGACCGCGTGCAGCCCAGATTTTATGACCGCGTGGCCTGCCAACCTGAACGCGTTGACAGAGCATGCGCAAGACTGAACGTCCCATTCACGAGGTGGCGCTACCAACACAACATGCAAAAACAAAGTAGACGAGGAAGATGGTGAGGAGGCGGAAGACGAGAATCAACATCCATGAATCCTTTTTCAGCAGCAGTAGCTTGAGCAGAGAAGAGCTCTGGAAAACGGTGATTCCTCCTTTTCCTTGAAATGACGCCATTGTTGTTGCTACAACAAAAAATTTGCGTCGCTCGTGTGTTTATAGCCCGTGAACAAAGTGGCATGTTAGCGCATTTGCGCTACCCGTAGGGCTGGGGTGAAATTACAAATAACAGTTGTGCGCATGCGTCAACTGCTTGGCCTGGTAGATGAAAAAAGTGAGCGTGTACAACGCCGCGTGCGCGCCGGACTCTTCTAAAGTGCACGCGGACCAGAGGGGAAATGCAGCATGAAGGCTTAAGTCCCGTGTGTGTGTGTGTGTGTATGTGTGTGTGTGTGTGTGTGTGTGTGTGTGTGTACTAGCATTGATGCCTGTTGAATACGTCATGCAGTGTTTCAGGGTGGTGGCACTACAACAGCAAGCAAGTTTGGTCCACATCCATCCACCAGTGACGCGATGCATCTGATGTGCATTAATCATGATGATCCAGAAAGAGCAACAGCGAGGTTCTCATAGAGAAACTTGCTGCACCGATGAACATTTTAGACACTGCTGAGATGTTAAGTGGTTAATTAGTCCTCACTCACTTCAGTCATTCCCATCTTAACCAGTTACCCTGCAGAATGATCCATGGAATCCTATGAAATCCTTTTTCTACTGTTGGATCACACATCGTTCCATCTTCTTCTGCTTAATCCTTTTCGGGCCGTGGGGGGGCTGGAGCCTATCCCAGCATCTTTGGGCGAGAGGCAGGGTCCACCCTGAACAGATCGCAGGGCCAACACAGAGAGACACACAACCATTCACTCTCACAGTCAGACCTAAGGACAATTTAGAATCCCCAGTTTGATGCCAATTAACCTAACTTGCATGTTTTTGACATGTGGGAGGAAATGATCAGTAATTTTATAATATTGTGTTCTGAGTTCTGGACACCAACATGATGGAAAGGTAAAGTTAAAAAAACTAAAGCTGGGAAATGTGGCATTTATAAATTATAGTCCAACCCATCATAATAACAGTAGATGAAAACAAAGGGAAAATTATGTAAACTGCAATAAAATAGTAATGGTAGGGCTGTGCGATATGACAAAAAATTCATATGACGAGATGCCATCTTATATCACGACAATATATATCACAATATGCATTTTCTGTAAATTCTACAGTTTAATCACATAAAAAGGACCATCTTTTTTCCCCATTTTTTTTTACATGTACCTTTTTTCCCTCATAACTTTGCAGTGTTATAAAATAGTTTTGTAATGTGCTTTTGATTCTTGATTCTCATAAATTTCAGGTTTTTCTTCTAAATCACATGTGAATAAAAGTAAACATCAACAAGTTAAATATTTCCTGAGCCAGAGGAGAAAAGCAAAAAAAAAAAACCCCAGATAACCTCAAAAAATGTCTGAACATGAGAAAATGACCCATGGTTGTCACCTACAGATATAGATTAGCTGTCAGTTTTTTAAATGAGTGAAAATGTCAGTGTAGACCTGCAGCCTAAAGACCGCCATTCTGGCCTGATTTAACCTTTTTGCTTCTTAGTAAAAATATTGCCAAGAATGTGCCGCTAGTCCAGCAAAAGCTAGCGGTACTCAAATACTTTGTGAGCAGTTTCATGACATGATCAGTCAGACAGCAACTCATACCGGCTCAGACGTGGCCCGGGTTAACAAGGTCAGGAGTTGCTGGCAGCGGAGGGTGAAGGACAGAGCTGCGTGGAGGAATCTGATCTGACCTACATGAAACAGTCATTGTTGCCCCCGACAGACTGCTGCAATGATGATGAAAAATATTTCAGATTGGTCATGATCTGAAAGTGGAAGACAGAAAAGGTAATGCAATAAAATACATGTGATGACTTTAACTTGATTCATTATCAATACTTGACTAATTAAAATGATTAGAAACCAAATAAATTACATTAAGAGCCAACTTGCTCCTCCAACCCGTTTTAATGTATTTATTATTTATTTTGCGTGTATGTGCCGCCATCATGCACTTTGGCAGCTTTAATAAATTGTTTTCAGACAAAACCAAGAAACTTGGCAGTAATTTAAACCAAAAAAACAATGATCTGCTATGGTTTCCAGTTAGCACAGCTTAGCATCGTCATTTAGCATTTCATAATTAGACATGGCGTTAATGTTACTTTCCTCCTATTAAAACAAGGTTAGCGAACTATCCTCTCTGACGCAGCACGATGGAAAACAGAACCACATCCCTGGCAAAGAGGAGCAGAAAATACCTGAACCGGTGGTTTGGAGTTAGCATTAGCATCCACCGGACTTGAGCCTAGCCACCTACGACACACCTGTTCTGCTGTGTGCACTGCAGAGGAGAGAGGGGGCGCTAACGAGTAGTGGTGAGGAGCTTCACTGAATAAACCAGAGTATGTGCATTTTAAATAACGATATAAGATAAGATAAGATAAGCCTTTATTAGTCCCACAACGGGGAAATTCCAGGATTGCAACAGCACAGGGATAGCAACACTCAGAGCAACAATCAGAAGGCAAGAAAAAAAACAAGCAAGCAAAAGCAGCTAATATACATATGTACATATTACTATAAAATATATATATACACACACACACACACAGACACACAGTGCAGAGCATTGTAGCTAGATGGAATAAATATGTAAATATATAAACACCCACAGTACGGAGCATTGCAGCTAGGTGGAATAAATATGCAAGTATATAAACACACACAGTGCGGAGCAATGTAGCTAGATGGAATAATATGTAGATATATAAAAACACAGTGCGGAGCATTGTAGCTAGATGGAATAAATATATAGATATATAAATATAAACACACCCAGTGCTGAGCATTGTAGCTAGATGGAATAAATATATAGATATATAAATATAAACACACCCAGTGCTGAGCATTGTAGCTAGATGGAATAAATATATAGATATATAAATATAAATATAAACACACCCAGTACGGAGCATTGTAGCTAGATGGAATAAATATGTAAATATATAAACACACACAGTGCAGAGCATTGTTGCTAGGTGGGATGAAACAGCATAACCGTCTATTTAGTTATCCTACATGGTATGATTATGTGCCCATACATATTCTCACCCTCCATAGCGACCGGTATGTTCCTAGTTGTATGCCGGAGAGGACCATTGTGTAAGTCTATTGCATCTTTTGCATTCAAAAAACTATTAGTTTGTTACGTCTTTTTGCTATCTCTGCGAGCAGCCCTGCTTAGGTTGTACAGTCTGACAGCCGTTGGTAGGAAGGACCTACGAAACCTCTCGGTTGTGCACCTGGGATGATGTAGTCTGCTGCTAAATGAGCTCCTCAGTGCATCCAGTATGTCCTGCATAGGGTGGAACTCGGACTCCAGCAGAGATGACAGTTTAGCCACCGTCCTTCTCTCTCCTATCTCCTCCATCGGATCAAGGCGTTGCCCCAGGACAGAGCTAGCTTTCTTAATCAGTTTGTTCAGTCTCTTCCTATCGGCTGCAGTAATGCCACTGCCCCAGCAGACCACTCCAAAAGTGATGGCTGATGCCACCACCGTGTCATAGAATGACTTCAGCAGCGCCCCTTGTACACCAAAAGACCTGAGTCTCCTCAGCAGGAACAGCCTGCGCTGTCCCTTCTTGTAGAGTGCGTCAGTATTGTGTGACCAGTCTAGTTTATTGTTCAGATGAATACCCAGGTACTTGTAGGATGTCACCATCTCGATGTCTGTTCCCTGTATATTTACTGGTGCTGTGAGGGGCTGCCCATGCCTGCGGCAGTCCACCACCAGCTCCTTAGTTTTCCTTGCGTTGATCTGGAGGCAGTTCCGATGGCACCAGTCCACAAAGTCCTGGATAAGCCCTCTGTACTCAGCTTCATCTCCGCTGGAGATGAGACCAACGATCGCAGAGTCATCAGAGAACTTCTGTAGATGGCAATGTGTTGTGTTGTGTGAGAAGTCCACAGTATAAAGAGTGAACAGGAAGGGAGCCAGCACCGTTCCCTGGGGGGCCCCCGTGCTACTGATGATCGTGTCGGAAACACAGTCCCGGGTTCTCACAAACTGAGGCCGGTTCGTGAGGTAGTCCAGGATCCATGATGACAGGTGCTGGTCCACCCCTGCGCGCAGCAGCTTGTCCTTCAGGATCATCGGTTGGATGGTGTTGAAAGCACTGGAGAAGTCAAAGAACATGATCCTCACCATATTCCCGGGCTTCTCCAGGTGGGACAGAGAACGGTGAAGGAGGAAGATCACCGCATCCTCCACCCCAATGCCATGCTGGTAGGCGAACTGGAGTGGATCCATCGCTGGTTCCACCAGGGGGCGGAGATGAGCAAGGAGCAGTCTCTCCAGGGTCTTCATCAAGTGGGACGTCAAGGCCACCGGTCTGAAGCTGTTCAGGTCTTTGGGGTGGGAAGTTTTTGGTACAGGTACCACACAAGATGTTTTCCACAGCTGTGGTACCCTCCCCAGTTTCAGGCTCATGTTGAAGATATATGTCACAATCCCACACAGCTGGTCTGCACAGGACTTGAGGAGCTTTGCGCTGATGCCGTCCGGTCCCGACGCCTTCCTCGCCTTGATCTTCCTCAGCTCCGTCCTCACCTGGGTCTTGGTCAGGGTCAGGATGGGGGGCTGTGTGTTGGGAGTGGGGGGGGTGTCGGTGGAGTGGGGAGTGGGTAGCAGGACTTGATTTCTTAGAGGCAGCAGTGGTTGTTGTGCAGACAGGGGGGAGGGCGGTTGGTCAAATCTATTGAAAAACAGATTCAGGTTGTTCGCCCACTCCCTGCCCCCCGTGGCCTGGGGGGAGGTATTCTGGAGCCCCGAGATGGTTTTGAGGTTTCTCCAGACCCCGCTGATGTCGCTCTGTTGCAGCTTGTCCTCCATCTTCTTCCTGAAGCTGTCCTTGCCTTCTCTGATCTTTCTCCTCAGCTCCCTCTGTACGGACTTCAGCATCTCCCTGTTCCCCGACCTGAAGATCCTCTTCTTCTCTCTCAGAAGTGTTTTTATCTCAGGGTTGATCCAGGGTTTGTTGTTTGAGTGACGCCGTATGGTCTTGGTGGGAACGGATTTGTCCACACAGAAGCTGAGGTAGCCCGTGAAGGTGTGAATGAGGCCATCGATGTCCTCACCATGTGAATCGCAGAGCTGCTTCCAGGCAGTGGCTTCAAAACAGTCCTTTAGAGTGTCCATTGTCTCCTCAGACCATAACTCCACAGTGTGCATGGCCGGAGGTTGTCTGTGCACTAGGGGTTTGTACACCGGTCGGAGATGAACCAAGTTGTGATCCGATCTCCCAAGTGGGGGGAGTTGTGATGAGGTGTACGCCTCCTTAGTGTTTGCGTAGAACAAATCCAGTGTTTTATTGTCTCTAGTGTGGCATGTGACATACTGGGTGAAAGTGGGCAGAATGGGAGACAGTGAAACGTGGTTGAAATCGCCTGAGATGAGGAGAAGAGCATCTGGGTGTTCTGTCTGCAGCCTGCTGGTTACTGAATGGATGAAGTCACGCGCTGTCCCAGCGTTCGCCGTCGGATTTGCATAAACAACAATGCAGATCACGTGTGAGTGTTCTCTCGGGAGATATGTAGGCCTCATGCTAACAGCTAGCAACTCAATGTCTTTGCTGCAGTGTCGTTGTTTAACAGTGATATGTCCCGGTCTGCACCAGTTGTTGTTAACATACATTATCACTCCACCGCCCCTAGTTTTGCCACTCTCTGGTGTTCGGTCAGCTCGTATCATGTGAAAACCCTCCAGCTCAATGTTAGCATCTGCTGCTAGTTCAGTTAGCCACGTCTCAGTAAACAAAAGGAGAGAGCACTCCCGGTAAGTGCTATCATAACGGGAGATAGCCGCTAGCTCATCTAACTTTCCCAGTATCGACCGTACATTTCCCATGACAACAGATGGAAGGGAGGGTCTGTACCTTATATTTTTTGTCCTCCGCCTTACTCCAGCCCGGCAGCCGCGGCGTTTTCGCCTCAGTTCTCTCGGTATGTCGAGTTTTTCCAGTGGGACCGGGTGGCGGTTAAATGCTAGCAGCTCTTCCCTGTTGTATCGAATCCTGCTATAAACAGTGGCTCCGTCCACCGGCTCAGGAGACATTTGGGACGATCTGTGTGTCCGTGATATAAGTGGGGTGAAAAAAAAAAAGTGATCAAAAGAGAGAGGAAGGGAAAAAAAAACTCGGAATCGAGCCGCTGTTGCAAAAGGCAGCCGACTGGTGTGGCGCCGAGAGATGAATATAAACGATGTTCTATGAAACGATAAACGTTATTATATCGTCATCCGATATACTGTATGTCGTCATATCGCACAGCCCTAACGAATAGTATGCAAGAACATGCATGATGGGCACCAGATGTCACTGTTCTTAGTCAGAATGAAACCTGTAAGCTTTGAAAGCCTCAGAGCTTCATTGAGGCTTCAGCTGCTCATCACCACTGAAGAGCTATTTACTGTTGTTGAAGAGCAGCCGACCATGAACATTTACTGCTGTTTACAGCAGTAAATGTTACTGCTGACTTTACTCCTGGGCCTGTTCCAGAAAGCAGGTTTAGTGGTTTACCTGGGTCAGTTAACTCTGAGTTTGTGGTAACTCTGAGTTTTTGGTTCCAAAAGTCAGAGTATGTTTGTAACTGGTAACAAAGGCTGTGAACGTAAGTTACTCCTGACTAGGTTCTGTTCAGGTTCTGTTGGGGTATGTTTAGAATCTTTAAACAGAAGAGGACCCACATCCACAAACAGAAGTGTGAATGCAGAGAATCAGAGAACTAATCACTCAAAATCACCTTTAATAAAACACCATCACTAATTTGTTTTTAACGCACCTTCTTCATTTCCTGAACAAACATCATTTTCCCTCTATCTTCACATGCAGATATTTCATCTCTAAATCTATTTTCTAATTTTTATTTTATTTTTTTGTCTATTGAGATGGATTTTGTTCAGATTCTTTGCCGGTAACTGCAGTGAAATTCTTACATTTAGTGATCATAAAGGTAAAATATTAATCTCTGTTTAGCAGTAATTTGTCTGTCATTAAGATCAATAAAAAAGTTTCTTACATTGTCCAATTGCTGCACAGATTTTGGAGGAGGATCCACTCCACCAACCTGTTCAGTCTGTTCTGGAACAGAAATAAGTTCTGCTTGATTTCAGATCATAGCCGCTTATATTTAAGCTCAATTTAAATGGCCTGCAAACTTCTCGGCCTTTATGGAAGATGGACCCTCAGCTTGTTAACGACCCTAAATTTTGTGATCATCTTCTCACACAAATGAAAATACTTTTTGAAGCCAATGACACCCCAGAGACCTCCCCATGCTTATTGTGGGAGACTCTGAAGGCATATCTAAGGGGTTGTATAATTTCCTATGTGGGGCGTAGAAACAAGTTAAATAGAGAAAAGCTTCTAAGGTTGGAAGAGCAGATTCATCAAGTGGATAAAGAGAATTCACGCCACCCTTCCATAGAGAAGTATAAGCAAATCATAGAGTTGAGAATTCAGTATAATCAGATTATTTCAGCCAAGATTTCTAAATCTTTTATTTTTCTAAAGCAGAACCACTTTGAATTTGGTGAAAAGCCACAAAGGTTGGTTGCAAGACGATTACACAGATTGGAAAATGATCGCACCATTTATAAAATTAAGTCCAAACAAGGAGCCTGCTTTACTTTGGCTAAAGATATTCATAACTGCTGTAAAGAATGTTATGAATCTCTTTACTCCTCCAAAACAAATGCAGGTCCCATGATATGGAAAATTGTTTGAGAAGCATTAATCTTCCTACTCTGAAACATGAGGATTCTACCTTTCTAAATAAGGACATCACCCTGAGGGAGTTAAAGGATACAATAGGCACTCTAAATAGTGGCAAAACCCCTGGTCCTGATGGACTTCCTACCGAGCTGTACAAGGCATTCGCTGATTCGCTTACACCTTATATGCTCAATATGTTCACCTCCACCTTTAAAAATGATTTATTACCACAAACACTTAGTGAGGCTGTCATTACTCTTACTCCAAAAAAGGGTAAGGACCCAGAGGAGGTGGGAGGGTATAGACCCATCTCTGTCCTTAATGTGGATCAAAAAATATTAGCCAAAGTTTTTGCAAACAGACTTAGTAAATACGTGGACAGACTTGTCCATCCAGACCAAACTGGATTCATCCCTGGCAGAAACTCTGCCTCCAACCTTAGATGTGTCTTTAATAAGATAAGATAAGATAAGATAAGATGAGATAAGATAAGCCTTTATTAGTCCCACAATGGGGAAATTCCAGGATTGCAACAGCACAGGGATAGCAACACTCAGAGCAATAATCAGAAGGCAAGAGAAAAACAAGAGCAGCGAGTATACATATGTACATACAGTATGTGTGTGTATATGTATATATATATATATATATATATACACACACAGTGCGGAGCATTGTAGCTAGATGGAATAATAGTGTAACATCGGGGCCATGTTGAGGGGGGCAGGGATTTCCCAGCATGCTTTGCCAGTTGAAAACGTTACTGTGTGTGTGTATTAAATGTGTTATTACTGAGTTATACTGCTGTGTCATTATAACTGCGTTATAATGACCCAGCAGTGTTTAGCAGGATTAGGGCAAGATGTATCATGTGTGTGTAACCATGATTGAAACGGAGGTCTGGGAGAATGACCTCCCCTCCTGTCTGTGCTCAGAACCAAGTTGGGGGTCGGTGGTGTGTAAAATAAAGCCTATTCATCACAACCATCTTGCTCCATTTTCTTTGTGTGAACCTTGCAAACGTCACACTGGTGTCAGAAGTGGGATATGGAGCAAGATGATAGCCAGGACCCGGGCGGAGGTCCAGCGGCCGGGGCGGTTCATCGCTCGGCTGAGGACGGAGCGTAGAGCTGAGACGCCGGCCCCCGGAGAGGTTCGCCGTGATGGACGGAGCAGCGGACCCGACGGGCCGAGGAGAGCAAACCAGCTCCGTTTCCCGCCCTTTTCAGGGCAGGAGGGGCTGGCGATTCCAGTGCGATCAGGAGCGGTGATCGACCGGGACGTGACCGTCCCATTCATCCGGCAGCGGGCCAAGATTCCCTGCTACAACGGCGAGAACCTGTTTGATGACCACCTGTCCCAGGTTGAGCTGGCCGCCGCGCTGAAAGCGAGCGGGAGGAGGAGCCACGGCAGCGCGTGCACGAGGGAGACTACAGTGGCAGAAGCAGAGCGGGTGGAGCCGCTGATGAATCGCACCATTGAAGCGTCAACGCCGAGACCAAGAACTTTTCAGGCCACGGCTGACAGCGAGGGGGAGGAGGAGGAGTTACGGCAGACCACGGCGGCGCGTCCACGGAGGAGACGGCCGCGGCGCGAAGAAGGGTGCTTCCGCTACGGAGAGCCGGGGCACATCGCGCGATACTGCCCCGTGCCACCCCATGGGAAACTGGCCCCTCGCCAACGTTAAATTAGAGCGAGGTGGCATGGACGGGAAAAAGCCGCCTCCTGCAGATGCTTCCCCCGGCAGTGACGTCACAGAGGCCTTTGGAGCGCAGCAGCAGCGGAGCGAGCAGGACAGATCCGGTCTTTTCCCGGGCTCGGCAGGGGCTGGACGCCTGGACGCGGGCCAGCGGCCACCTGGGAGGTCCTAGCAGGGGTGGGAGTCATGGGACTCCCGCTGCCAGAGGAGGAACTGTGCGTGTCCTACCGCCACCCGATGCTTTTCCTTTCGGTGACGTCACGGAGGCCCTCGGCACAAGAGCGACGCAGCGGAGCGAGCAGGACGAAGATGCGGCCATTTCCCAGGCGCAGCAAGGGCTGGACACATGGACGCGGGCCAGCGGCCGCCTGGGAGACCTGGCAGTGGTGGGAGTCGGCCGGAGCGGGCTTGGGACTCCCGCTGCCAGGGAAGGGACTGCGTGTTGTCCTACAGAGGCTGTCAGATGTGTCCATCCGCCCGCTGGTGGCCAAAC
Organism: Pholidichthys leucotaenia; assembly: GCA_020510985.1. NCBI lineage: Eukaryota > Metazoa > Chordata > Actinopteri > Cichliformes > Pholidichthyidae > Pholidichthys > Pholidichthys leucotaenia. The sequence continues at coordinate 18,665 of JAJAQF010000143.1, read as the reverse complement.
CGGAACCCTACCCCAACCAGATATTCCGACCGAGACTCAGATGGACACTAGATGGCCCGTGTATGCCGCCCCGGCACCGGGCTGACTCGCGTTGGATTTCTGAAAGTGGACTTTGAATTTTCTGGGGACAGAAACCAGTCCGGGGGGGGGGGGGGGCAGTGTAACGTTGGGGCCATGTTGAGGGGGGCAGGGATTTCCCAGCATGCTTTGCCAGTTGAAAACGTTACTGTGTGTGTGTGTATTAAATGTGTTATTACTGAGTTATACTGCTGTGTCATTATAACTGCGTTATAATGACACAGCAGTATAACCAACCAACATGCAGGGGATAGTGCAGCACGATGGCAACGTCTCAGAGCCATTCAACATACGCAGTGGAGTGAAACAGGGCTGTGTACTTGCGCCAACCTTCTTTGGGATTTTCTTTGCTATGCTCCTGAGGCATGCCTTCAGCACAACAACAGAGGGAATCTACCTGCACACAAGGACAAGAGTTGCAAATTAGCTAATAGCTATACACTCTATGTGCAACACATCAGATTGATTGTCTTTGATTAATTGTCTATGTTTATTGCACTGTCCCTGTCAAATAAACTTATCTACTACTAAGATCTGACGGCAGGCTTTTCAACCTCGCCCGCCTGAAAGCCAGAACCAAAGTACGCGAGGCTCTAATCGGAGACATGCTGTTCGCAGACGACGCTGCAGTCGCAACCCACACACAGCAGGAGCTTCAGACCCTGATGGACCGCTTCTCCCAGGCATGCAAGGACTTCGGGCTTACCATCAGCCTGAAGAAGACTAACGTCTTGGCGCAAGGCACGGAAGCACCACCAACCATCACCATTGATGACTCCAAGCTGGAGGTCGTGAATCAGTTCACGTACCTGGGGTCCACGATCAGCAACAACCTCTCCCTTGATACAGAGATCAACAAGAGGATTGGAAAATCAGCCTTCACACTCATTTATCCTTTTTTTTTTTTTTTTTTTCCTTTGAAAGACAAAAGTAAAATAGAAAGATGTCTTTACCTTCTTTACATGTTTCAACTGCACTGCAGCCTTCATCAGAAGAGTCAGCTGATTGCTGCCAGGTGACATTTATCAGCTGATTTTCGTAGGCGGGGCCAGCTCAGCAGATCTGTCAGATCCGCCGAGCCGGCCCCGCCTCCCGCCGTCAGATGGTCTCTGGAGAATGTGGTCCCAGGTGTGAGAAAGCATAAAGGCCCCCTCATCTCGGTTCATGGTGTCTTTTCCCCGCTTTCTGATCTCTATTGCCTCCTTGATCCAACGTTTGTGTCTGTTGCTCTCCGATCCAATAATTTTTGTGTTGTCCCAGTCCATGATGTGATTATTTCTTTTGCAGTGGTCCGATATAGCTGATTTTAATGTTTCTTGTTCTGCTTTTTCTTTTTGTGATCTTGTGAGTCGTCCTTGCGTTTCCTTCTCACATTCCTTTTGGTGTTCTTTTTTTCTTGTGGTGAATAATCTTCCGGTTTCTCCAATGTAGGTTTTGTTACATGATCTGCATGATATTTCATATAATACATTGCATTTATTGTCTTGTTCTATTCTGTCCTTGGGGTGTACTAATAACTGTCTTAATTTTTTGTGTGGTTTGACTGCTGTGTTTATTTTGTATTTTTTCATGATCCTTTGAATTGGTTCCGTGATCCCTCGTATGTATGGTATAGTTATGGTTTCCTTGTTTTTGATTTCAGCTTTTGTTCTGTGTCTTGTGTCCTGTTTATTTTCTTTGTTTTTGACTTGCTGTTTCCCTTTGTTTATGGCCCATACTGGATATTGGCAGCGTATAAGTGCATGTTTTATGTGGTTTTCCTCTTCCTGTCTGTCTTCTTGTTCCGTGATGATGGTGGCTCGTTCATATAATGTCCTGACGACTGATAGCTTGTGTGCTGTGGGGTGTTCCGATGTCCAAAGTAGGTATTGATCTGTGTGGGTTGGTTTCCTGTAGACTGTGATTTTTATGCTGCCATCCTCGTTGTGGTGGATTTTCATGTCCAGAAAGGCTATGGTGCCATTTTCCTCCTCTTCGTGTGTGAATTTTATATTCCCCGTACTGTCTGTACTGTTCAGATGGTCAGTGAGTTCTTGTGTATGTCCTTTCCTTATTTTTTCCAGAATGTCATCTACGTATCTCTTCCAAAGGGTGGGTTTGCATATTGTGGGTGCTGTGTTGATGGCTTTATTTTCCAGATCCTCCATAAAAAAACTGCTCATGATGGCTGATAGTGGGTCTCCCATTGCAAATCCTTCTTTTTGTTTGTAGATTTTTCCTCTGAATTGAAAATAAGTGGATTTTGCAACAAACTGTAGTAATTTGGATATGTCATGGACTGTGAGGTTGGTGCGTCTTTTTAGGGTACTGTCCTTGTTGAGGCGTTCTTGCACTATATGTAGTGTGACGTCAATAGGAGTCTTTGTGAATAAAGAGATGACGTCATGTGAGATGAGGATCTCGTCTGATTCTATTTTTATGTCTTTGAGTTCTTGTGCCAGCTCTTTTGAATTTTTACAGTGAAAGTCTGATAGTCCAAGGAGGGGACTAAAGGTACTAAGGGTACGAAAATCAGCTGATAAATGTCACCTGGCAGCAATCAGCTGACTCTTCTGATGAAGGCTGCAGTGCAGTTGAAACATGTAAAGAAGGTAAAGACATCTTTCTATTTTACTTTTGTCTTTCAAAGGAAAAAAAAAAGGATAAATAATTGAAAGAAGACAAAATGAACCTGTTTGACGTATTAAGCCTTCACACTCGCTCGCCTCACCACACGAGTGTGGGAGAATCCCAAACTCTCTGTCAAGACGAAGATGGCAGTGTACAACGCCTGCGTCATCAGCACACTGCTCTATGGGAGTGAGACGTGGACAACATACGCCCGGCAGGAAAAGAGACTGAACTCCTTCCACTTGCGCTGCATTCGCCACATCCTGGACATATCCTGGCAGGACAAAGTGCCCAACACAGAAGTTCTGTCCCGCGCCGGCCTTCCCTCCATGTTCACTCTACTCAGGCAGCGCAGGCTCCGCTGGCTAGGCCACGTTCACCGTATGGAGGATGGCAGAATCCCCAAAGACGTCCTCTATGGAGAACTGGCAACTGGCAGGAGAGACGTTGGCCGCCCACAGCTGCGCTTTAGAGATGTCTGCGAGAGAGACATGAAGGCCCTGGATATCAACACAGAGCGCTGGGAGGACCTTGCAACGGACCGCTCCAAATGGAGAGGCACCCTGACCAGACAGCTCAAGGCGGGTGAAGAGAGACTGACTGCTGCAGCAGATGAAAAAAGGACCCGCAGGAAGAACCGCCACAGACCCAGCAGCACGGAGACCACCCACAAGTGTGACCTGTGTGACAGGGATTGTCATTCGCGCATCGGCCTGTTCAGCCACAGGCGGTGCTGTTCCAGCAGAGTAGACGTTTAGGATTCTCTTCCATGGTCATCATAGACCGACGGAGGCCGACGATATTCATCACAACCATCTTGCTCCATTTTCTTTGTGTGAACCTTGCAAACGTCACAATATGTAGATATATAAACACACACAGTGCGAAACATTGTAGCTAGATGGAATAATACGTAGATATATAAACACACAGTGCGGAGCATTGTAGCTAGATGGGATAAATATGTAAATATATAAACACACACAGTGCGGCGCAATGTAGCTAGATGGAATAATATGTAGATATATAAACACAGTGCGGAGCATTGTAGCTAGATGGAATAAATATATAGATATATAAACACACAATATAATATAATATAATGTATCATTGCAAGTCTAGCCTGAGTAACCTTGTTGTAGTCTCTCTCTATGCTGAAAAGGTGTTTGACCAAGTAGAATGGTCCTTTTTATTTACTGTTTTAGACAAATTTAATCTTGGTGATTAATTTATTAACTGGATAAAACTTTTGTACAAGCACCCCAGAGCTCAGATGCTAACTAACGGAATGCTGTCCCCTCACTTCAGCCTGTCTAGGGGTACGAGGCAGGGCTGCCCCCTCTCATCCCTCCTGCTTGCATTGGCCATTGAGCCTCTCGCTGAGTCGGTTCGTACAAATCCAAATGTACATGGCTCCAAAATTTTGGACATGTCTGATAAGATTTCCTTTTATGCAGACGATGTCCTGTTGTTTATTACGAAACCTCAGTCCAGTCTTCCTGTGATCCTAGACAAAATAAATTTAATTGGAACTTTCTCTGGTTATAGAATTAATTGGACTAAGAGTGAGTTGATGCCCGTTGGATTGGTGGATTTATCCCTAATACAACATCTACCATTTAAAGTTTCTACTCAGACATTGACTTCCCTTGGGATTCCAAGAACAAAAGAATTCTCTTCTCTTTTCAAAGCTAACTATCCCCCTCTTGTGGCCAAATTGCCGACTAATATTCAGTTTTGGAGATCTCTCCCTATTTCATTGATTGGGAGGATTAACACAATCAAAATGATATTTCTTCCTCAGTTATTGTATCTCCTCCAATGTCTACTTGTGTTTTTACTGTGCTTTCAACATTAAAATAATTTCAAGATGGTTGGATAACTCAATTAATTTCCCTCGCTGGCTGCAGTTGGAGTGGGAGCATTGCTGCCCACACAGTTTGGGGGCAGTGATCCTGTCTCCTGTAACTTTAGATAAATCTATGTATGGTGAAAGTGTGGTTATAAATAGCACGATCAGAATTTGGAAACAAATTAAGATGCATTTCAGGGTTAAATCACTCTCCTTTTCACTTCCCATTGCTGGGAATCCGTCTTTCCCACCATCTCAGTTTGATAATGGATTTTTACGATGGAGAGACCTGGGTATTCACACTATCGGTGATCTTCACCTGAATGGTCCCTTAGCCTCATTTGAACAGCTACAAGAAATGTATGAATTACCCAGGAGTAATTTCTGTAGGTTTTTACAAACCAAAAATTATGTGCGTCCCCACATGTCTTCTTCTGAAAGTGCATCACCTACAGTCCTAGACAAGTGCCTTCTTCAAACACAGGCTCTGATGGAAAAGTATCACTTTTTTATGACACCTTACAATCCATCAATCCTCCCTTAGTGTCCGAAATCAAAAACGATTGGGAAAATGAGTTGGGGACACAAATCGCTGATGGACTCTGGGATCAGAGTCTTGAAGACATCGGTACCTGCTCTTTAAATGCTAGACATTGTTTGATTCAGTTTGGTGTCCTTCACAGACTACACTATTCTAAATCCAAGCTCCACAACATTTTTCCAGACGTCTCTTCACAGTGTGATAAATGCTCTGTAGCAGAGGTGAACCTCGTTCACTCCTTTGTTTTTTGCCCCAAGTTAACAAGATATTGGACAAAAATTTTTGATGTCTTATCAAAAATTCTCCAGATTAAAACTGAACCAGACCCCATCTTAATTATACTTGGAGTATCTGATAATACACCTACTGTACGTTACAGAAAACACAATACCAACTCCTCTCCTATAGTTTGATCACAGCCAAAAAATTGATTGTGATGTTCTGGAAAAAGAAGGAAGCTCCTACCTTTAAGCTTTGGCTTAAGGCATTTGCTGATACACTCCATTTTGAAAAAATTAGATTCTTCTTTAAAAAAAAAAAAAGAGTCACAGTTTGATCAGATCTGGTCACCCCTCGTCTGTTACCTAAAGAACAATTCTTAATTCATTAATCTTCTGTACTGTCTATGCAATGTAACTAATGCTCTGTTTCTCCTGTTTGCTTTATTATCGTCCATCACAACAGCTGTCATACATTATGTTTGATTAGCAGAACGAGTGGGGGGGTGAGGGGTGGAAAGTGTGTGTGTGTTTGTTTGTTTTGGTTTTTTTTTTTGAAAAACAAGGGAAAAACATGATGTGCTTTATTATGTAATGCATATACAATATCAGGTTTTCAATAAAACGCATTTGACAAAGAAATCAGTTCTGCTGCAGATCCTCCGTCTTCAAACACCACAGTCACATATTGATGCTTGGCATATATTGTCCATAGAGTTTAGTGGACCCTCTGGACCCTCCATGTCCACTTCTGTCACAGCTGATGCTGTCTCCTCTTCAGCCTTTTAATTGTAGTAACTGTAACCTGTGTATTTGTGCCTACATATGTTTAAGCATAAAGGGGATGTTGAGATTACATATGGGGATTGACCTCACGACCAAAGGGGACAATAGATCTGGACCACCTGCGGGGGACAACGTGAGGACGGTGGCAGGATGAAAGGACTTCCTGACCTCCTGGAAACAGGTGGAGGACTGAAGGTCTGGAGGGGGGAGAAATGTCAATAGTGGGTTTTGACGGGATATGTGATTCTTCCTTTGTGTGAATCATCTGTGTGAAAAGCCTTTGTGTGAAATGGTATAAATGTGAAGCTTGGATGTAGCTCAGCCTCTTTGCTTGTTTGAGAGAGAAGGCTGGGGATGTGATGCTTGAATAAACCTGAATTAAAAAGCAATTCAGCCTCTTTATTCCACGCTCCCCACAGTAACAGTATTATGACCTTTGGCCTAATGAAGGATAACTTGTCAAAAAAGGGGTAAAAATCTATATTTAGATTACAAGACGAGGACACCATGTTTGACATTGATATTTATTTGAACATTCTGAAAAAAAAAAGAATTCAAAAATGTTGTATTTCACCTTTATTTATCCAGGCTAGTTCCATTGGGAGGCAACCTTTCTTCTTCAAAGACGCCCTGTTCACACTCACACATCCACAGCAGGAAGCTGCCCAGTCTAGCAGAGTTTCTGATTAATTGTTTCCAATCAGGTCTGAATGATTTGACAAAAATCTTTTATATATCTACATATTATTCCATCTAGCTACATTGCTCCGCACTGTGTGTGTTTATATACTTGCATATTTATTCCACCTAGCTGCAATGCTCCGCACTGTGTTTTTATATATCTACATATTATTCCATCTAGCTACATTGCTCCGTACTGTGGGTGTTTATATATTTACATATTTATTCCATCTAGCTACAATGCTCTGCACTGTGTGTTCATATATTCATATATTTATTCCATCCAGCTACAATGCTCTGCACTGTGTGTCTGTGTGTGTGTGTGTATATATATATTTTATAGTAATATGTACATATGTATATTAGCTGCTCTTGCTTGCTTGTTTTTTTTTCTTGCCTTCTGATTGTTGCTCTGAGTGTTGCTATCCCTGTGCTGTTGCAATCCTGGAATTTCCCCGTTGTGGGACTAATAAAGGCTTATCTTATCTTATCTTAAAAATGTGGAATTACCATGATGGCCAAAATCTGGTTTTGATGATTTCTGTCTTTAATGATGGTTTCAGGAGTCGACTTGCTTTGTTCTCAGTGAAAATGGAGAATAAACTGGTCATTTTAAAATGTTTATTTCTCCACTCAGATATTAAGGTGCATAAAAATACAGAAATCTAAGTTTGTACAGTTCTGTTTACAGAATAATATTTATACTGTTTAAATCTAAACTGCGGTATTTTATGAATTTTCATAACTGCAGACAGTGACATTGTGATTTGATGTTTCAAACAGAAATATTCATCAGTCTGCTCATGTAAACTCAATGTTTAATTAATTTATTAGTCCTTTGTGGGATATTTAAGTCCCAACAGCTCAGAGAAGAATTCCACCTTAACACAGCAGTGATGTTCAGTTTATTAATGAGGTTTTAGTTTGTTTTCTCCTGAGAGGTGTTTCTGATGTTTTAGTGTCCATGTAGCAACCATGAGAACATCAGAAGCACATGGAACACAGTCCAGAAGAAGAACACTAACTGAGGATTTGTGGTTTATTTCTCAGACTGACTGACATCATCAAGATGGAGGAAGAGGAGGACAGAGCAGAGTCTGGAGGATCCACAGGTCTGTCTATGAGGAGTGATCTGTCCAAAGATCAACCTCCACACTTCAGTGATGAACCTGGATCTTCAGTGTAAGAGAACTCCTAACTCTCAGTCATGTTTTCCTCTGAGAATCTCTGCAGCTGTCAGTTAAAAAGAAAATCTTTCATTGTTGTCAGATCAAGTTCCTGACATTAACCAGATCATTATTATCAGCATTGGTTTTAGTTTGTGTGTGTAGAAAATGTGTCAGTAATTGATGTGATATTATTAGAAATCTGTTTTTTATTTGCAGAGATCAGAGCCTCCATAGCAGAGCAGAAGCAGCATCATCCACACATCTGTCTATGAGGAGTGATCGGTCCAAAGGTCCTCCTCCAGTCTTCAGTGATGAACCTGGACCTTCAGACTCAAAGTGAGAATCAGTTTCTACTTTAACTGAGCTGCTGAAATATTAGTAGATGAATGTGAACTTGAACTTTCCTCCTCCAACTGTCAGGCTGCAGCACTGAGCCACAATTGCTAGAAGTGAATTTTTCTGGTTAAAGGAGCTCAGTAACTTCAGTAAACCTTTGTTAGAGTCAGACTTTAGTTAAATGAGCATTTATTTGGACTTGACCAAACTACTGCTACATGGTCCGTGCTGCCTGTAATCTGATTCCAGAGAGATAATAAATGGAGTAAAGTTGTGAGTTCCTTCTATCAGTCAGCAGGAGAACACGCCTCACTCTCCACGCAGTCACATCCCAGAAAAACTCTTCTGATGTGCTGATGGGTTTCAGCAGCAGAATTTGCTGACTCTCCTTTGATTAGTTTTTTTTTTTTTTTTTTTACTTATTTTGTACCCGTAGGTAGATTTGTTTTGCAGTCTGGTGACAAACCACCAGCTGTCGGTCGCTGCGTGCGCAAGCGCCCCTTAACTCCCTAACCTGCATGTTTTCGACATGTGGGAGGAAACCGGAGAAACCCTGGAGTAAACCCACGCAAACACGGGGAGAACATGCAAACTCCACACAGATCACTGTTGGCCGGGGGCAGGGATCGAACCCACGATCTCACGGTCCCCACGATCCCCCGGCCGAGGGTAAAACTGTGCTGCCACAGTGCTAACCACTGCGCCACCGTGCAGAGTTGGTGTCTCTGCTGCTGACTGATGTTCAGACCCCTCCACCACCCCAGCATCCACCTGCAGGCTCCAGAGGGGAAGTTGACTGAATGTGTCTGAGCTGATAAAACAGAGGGAGAACGTTTTCTGGACTGTCAGTGATGTCAGTCAGAAGGTTCATGTTAGTATTGTTGGACCTCACTGCTTCCTTCAACTCTGTTACCTTCATATCACAAACTAACTCTGACAAACTGCTTCATGCTTTCATCATCTGTCAGCTTAGATTATAGCAGCAGCTCATTTACAGGATGGTTTTAGGTTCATCAGCCAGAGTTCTTCCATGCTCACAGATATTAATCCACTCCTGAAATCACTTCACTGACTCCTGCTACAACACAGAGTTCCTGTCAAAAACCATCAGTCTCTCACTGGTGTGGCCCCTCACTACATATCTGTCCCCCAACTGTTGGTAACCCAGTCAGGTTTTCAGTCTTTTAGCTCAACTCAGGATTAAATGACACTTCATGAACATTCTATCAGTTATTGTTGTTATTTCTCTAGAACACCAGTGTCCAATGTTTTATTCCTGAGGTTTTTTTTTTGACCTGTTCTGCAGACAGTGCATCTCTTCATACTGGGACCAGTCTGCTTCATCAGGATCCTCCTCCTGTCTCCAGTGTGGACAAAGATCCAAAACTGGTGAGAGTGTAAAAATCTTCACATTTCTAAACACATCCAGTCTTGGAACAGAATCTTTCTCCATAGTTTAGATGTTCAGATGTTTCTGTGTCTCTGTGATTTTGGTTGTTTTCTCAGCAGATGTTGGTCTGCAGGAGGTTTTAGATGAACACAAGATCAGTCTGAGGAGGAGATGTGAACGTGTGACTGAAGGAAGTGATGAAACAGGAAGTGGAACCCTCCTCAACAGGATCTACACTGAGCTCTACATCACAGAGGGACAGAGTGAAGAGGTTCAGACCCAACATGAGGTGAGGCAGCTGGAGACAGCTTCCAAGATGGACTCCCTCCATGACACTGCAATCAGGTGCCACGACATCTTTAAAGCCTTCCCTGACCAACAGAGACCCATCAGAGTGGTTCTGACCAGCGGCGTGGCTGGTGTTGGAAAAACCTTCTCAGTGCTGAAGTTCACTCTGGACTGGGCAGAGGGCTTGGAGAACCAACATGTCAGTGTGGTGATTGTGCTTCCATTCAGGGAGCTGAACCTGATCAGAGATGAGCAGTACAGTCTTCTGGAGCTGCTCCATGTTTTCTATCCAACATTACAGAAGGTCACAGCAGAGAAGCTCACCGTCTGTAAACTTTTATTCATCTTTGATGGCCTGGATGAAAGCAGACTTTCATTGGATTTCACCAACAGGAAACTCATGTCTGATGTCACACAGAGGTCATCAGTCAGAGAGCTGCTGACAAACCTCATCCAGGGGAATCTGCTTCCCTCAGCTCTCATCTGGATAACTTCCAGACCTGCAGCAGCCAATCAGATCCCTCCTACATGTGTGGACAGGATGACAGAAGTACGAGGCTTCACTGATGACCAGAAGGAGGAGTACTTCAGGAGGAGATTCAGTGAAGAAGAGCTGTCCAGCAGAATCATCTCCCACATGAAGACATCCAGGAGCCTCCACATCATGTGTGGAATCCCAGTCTTCTGCTGGATCATTGCTACAGTTCTGGAGCACATGTTGACTACAGAGCAGAGAGGAGAGCTGCCCAAGACCCTGACTGACATGTACTCCCACTTCCTGCTGGTCCAGACACAGAGGAAGAAGAAGAAGTACCATGAGGGACATGAGACAAGTCCACAGGAGCTGACAAAGGCTGACAGGAAAGTTCTTCTGAAGCTGGGGAGGCTGGCATTTGAACATCTGGAGAAAGGAAACATCATGTTCTACCAAGAAGACCTGAAGCAGTGTGGTCTGAATGTCACAGAGGCCTCGGTGTACTCAGGAGTTTGTACACAGATCTTCAGAAGAGAGTGTGTGATGTTCCAGAAACCAGTCTACTGCTTTGTTCATCTGAGCATTCAGGAGTTTCTGGCTGCTGTCTACATGTTCAACTGTTTCACCACCAAGAACACTGAGGTGATGAAAGAGATCTTTACTGAAAAGATTTCCAAGTTTTTCAACATTAAGCAACATCATTCTTCATCCCTCAAGAATGTGATGAAACAAGTTTACACCTCTGGATCACCTCTAGATGATTTCCTGAAGAGAGTCATGGAGAAATCCCTCAATTGTGAAAATGGCCACCTGGACCTCTTTGTTCGCTTCCTTCATGGCCTCTCTCTGAAGTCCAACCAGAGACTCTTAGGAGGCCTGCTGGGTCAGACAGAGAACAGTCCAGAAACCATCCAGAGAATCATCAACAACCTGAAGGAGATGAACAGTGATAAAATCTCTCCTGACAGAAGCATCAACATCTTCCACTGTCTGATGGAGATGAATGGCCTCTCACTTCGGGAGATCCAACAGCTCCTGAAGTCAGAGAACAGATCAGAGAAGGAACTCTCTGTGTTCCACTGTTCAGCTCTGGCCTACATGCTGCAGATGTCAGAAGTTCTGGATGAGTTCAACCTGAGCGACTACAACACATCAAATCAGGGAAAACAGAGACTGATTCCAGCTGTGAGGAACTGCAGGGAGGCTGGGTGAGTCCAGATGTGATTAACATTATAAATCAGTATAGATTAGTAGATCCTCACAGGATTAAATTATCATCAGGTTTCTTCAGTTGGCTGATTGTTCCTGCTGACTTCATGAAACTGGGATTTGATTTACTTTTAAACAGGTTTTACTTGAGCTTCATACTGGGTGTCCACGAGTCTTTAAAAAGTCTTCAATTCATTTATCCAAAAATATGTCCTCAATTATCCTTAAAAATCAGAATTCAGCCTTAAATCTACTTTCAACATCCCACAGATGTGATAAAGGTGAGAACTCTGTTTTCTTTGGGCTGAAATGCTCAGAATTGGTTTTGTTCATTTGGAGTCACTCATTTTGCATCAGTGGAACTGAAAAGAAGTCAGTGGAATTTGTCACAATTTACAGGTTCTTGTAAATTTTTCTTGTAATCTTGTGACATTTTCTCTTAATTTTGACTATTTTTTCTCATAAATTTACAGCTTTTTTCTGAGGGTTTTTTTTTTGTGAATTTGCAACTTTTTCTTCCATTTAATCTTTTCTCAAAAATGTGACAATTTCTTATTAAATTTGTGTCTTTTTTCCCATCAGGCTGTAACATGTGGTTGTAGTTAGGGTAGAGTTTCAAATGTTTTACAATATATTTCACTTTTTCATTGATTTTCAACATTGTTATTGTCAATTTGACTCATAAATTTTCACTTTTCTTCTTCCGGAATTCTTTCAAATTTGTGACTTTTTTCTTGTAAATGTTTGACTTTTTCCCCATTAAGTTTTGACTTTTAGTTGTGTGGTAGGTGCTAGTTTCAGGAACTTTACATGAAATAATAAGTTAATAAGTTTGTGGATGGGGAGCCGTGGTGGGAGACTGTAATTCTGAAGATTTTAAATGACAAACCTCTTCTGTGACAAAGTCTTCTGTCCACTAATCTGTCATGGTTGAGTCATCATATCTCATCATCATTTCTCGTGTCCGTTTGTGCTCGCATGTCCTGATTAATGAAGAAACACACTCAGCTGGTGTTTTCTGTTAAATGAGCACAGTTGGATACGAACTGTTTGAAGACACAACAGGGGTTTTCACTGCACAGAGGAAAAAACCAACAGTTCCTGGCTTTACGATCTAGTCCTCTTTTTAATTGAACTACCAGACCGCTGTGGTCCGGTAGAGAAGACAGAGAAAAGGTGGCAGGTCCCCACAAAACTGACATTCATCATTATCTAATGAGAACCTCCTTCACTGTCATTCTTTTAACACAATGATTTAAAATGAAATGATCCCAACAGGTGTTTTGAATTTAAACAACAGTTTTGCATTCAGCAAAGCAGATTAACCCTTGAGGCACCTTGGGGCCCAAACGTGCCCCTCCTGGGCCACGCAGCAGCGGCTCAGGAGGTAGAGCGGGTCGTCCAATAACTGGAGGTTCAAATCCCGCCCATGCTCGGTGGGTCTTGGTGCCACCGCATTTTTGAGTCAGTCCACTCCCTTTCACATTCTGGTGTGCGCGCCCCGGTTAAACTAGTGGGGGTGGAATTTGTCTGGCGTCACTTACGCAGGGACGTGAAAGAGTGGGCTGCAGCGTGCGTCACGTGCCAGTGTGACAGAGATCATCCTGCGCAGTTCGCCCCACACGGGACACGAACCCGCGACCTCTCAGTCAACTACACAGTTCGAGCATGGGAGACACAGCACGATCGCGCTGAGCTAAAGGTCCGACCGGTAGCTCAGCGCTACCGATACTGTATGAGGCTTTGGGAGGGAGGTTTTACTAACGTTCTACGCCGAACAGTACTTGTTGGCATCCGTTACACTAGCAGGCCCAAGTGCACAAGGACACCATAGATTCAAGGTTCAAAGGCTTTATTATCATGTGCACAGTTAAGAAATGCTACATTTCCTGAGCAATGAAATTCTTACTTTGCTGTCTGAACGAATGCCAAGTTAAAGGTACAGAACCAACAATTCTAGTAGGCCATGACACACTAACACAGTAACTCAATGCTAATACTAATGGATGCTAAGACACATACACCAACACACAGTTAGGCAGTAGAGGAATGAAAATGAAAGTCCCCCTCGAGCTGTTTCCAATTCTGGCCAGGAGGTTAGACCACGTCCACGTGGATTTGGTGGGCCCCCTCCCGCCATCGCAAGATTCCATGCATCTTTTGACAATCGTGGACCACACTACACGTTGGCCTGAAGTGGTCCCGCTGGCTTCCACCACATCCGCAGAAGTGACTCGCGCTTTTTTGTTGGCTTGGGTTGCATGGTTCGGATCCCCGTTGGACATCACTTCTGACAGGGGTCCGCAATTCGTTTCGGAACTCTGGTCCGCGATGGCCCAGAGCCTGGGGGTCAAAATCCACCGCACCACCGCTTACAACCCCCAGGCTAACGGGTTATGCGAACATTTTCATAGGTCGCTTAAAGCAGCGCTCAGAGCTTCACTCATGGATGTAAATTGGGTCAACCGCCTGCCCTGGGTCCTGTTAGGGTTGTGCTCCATGTCTAAGGAGGATCTGGCAGCCTCCCCGGCAGAACTCGTTTTTTCTCAGCCACTGTGGCTCCCCAGGGAATTTTTACCGGAAAACCCCGCACCCGGGACTAACCTGCCTGTGCTTTTTTACAGTACAGGGGCTGCTAACGTGCCGGGCCCGGCCCACCATTGTTTTCCCCACACCTTCATCCCAAAGAGCTGACAGAGCGCCAAGTTTGTTTTTGTCAGGCACGATGCACACAGAACCCCACTGCGTCCATCGTACGATAACCCGTCCAGAGTGCTGGAAACAGGGGCAAAACACTTTGTGTTAGACTTGGTGGGGGGGGGGGGTAAGGAAGCCGTCTACATCGACGGGCTTAAGCCCGGTTATGTGTTGGCAGACGAACAGGTGGTGTTGGCTCCAGCTCCCCGGCACGGATGCCCACCTACAGTGGCTCCGCAAGTTGGTGTTCCCCCTGCAGAGAACTGTTGGCAGCAGGCTAGGTCTTCCCCCTCCCCACCCTTTCCTCCTCCACAGGACTGCACGACAGAGACTGAATTTGTCTCCTGCCGACCTCAACAGCAAGATATTTCAGCCGGTCTGGCGACTCGTTGTTACGGGCGTCGGCTCAAGGCCAAGGTGCCAGAGGGTTAGGGCCCCTTCTGGGTGTTTGGGGGGGTGGGAGCTGTGTGGTGGACACAATACACGTGGCACTCCACCCAGGACAAGGGGGTTGGTGGGGGAGAAGATAGTTAGAGATGCTAATGGAGAAAGGTGAGAGGAGCCAAACAAACAAAGATGTGCCTTTCACCCCTGCCGTGCCAGGTTCCTACCTGAGGACGCAGGGGTGTGAATATATTGTAGCAAGACCTGCTGTGTGACGTGTGTGTCAATGTTATGTTAATGTGTGGACATGTCTTTCAGTCTGTATGTTAATGTTTTACCCTGTGTGCCGGAGGCGGGAATAAAAGTGTATAAAGGAGTTTGCTCAGGCACTCAAGGGAGTCAGTTTTCTGTGTTTTATGTTGGAAGGTGAATAAAGTTTGCGTGTCGTCCAGCTCGCTGTCTCGTCTGCTTTCATCTTCCACACTGCCCTTCTATGCACCGCTGACCAGAATTCTGCCATCGCCAACCACTAACGAGTCCCTGCTCCCAGAAACTCCATTGACTATGGAAATGCATGGCTTTCCACAAAAACATTCCTCTGAAAACTGACTCCAAAAAGGCGTCTCCTCACTCTATCAGTCCATTTCCCATCTCCAAGCTCATTAACCCCTCTGCTGTTTGCCTCAGTCTCCCTCCTTCCTTGGGATCCATCTCACATTCCACGTATCCCAGGTTAAACCAGTGTCTTCCAGCCCACTGTGTCCTCCCTCCAAGCCCCCTCCTCCTCCCAAGATGGTCTACTGAAGGCTGGTATATGCGGTCAGCAGGATCCTGGACGTCTGCCAGCAGGGCCAAGGCTTCCAAGATTTTGTCCACTGGAAGGGTTATGGACCCGAGGAACTCTCTGGGGTCCCTCATTCCTTCAAAATAGGCCCTGGGATGGTGTGTGATTTTAAATGTACACAGCTGGACAAGCCAGGTCGGATGCTAGGTGGTGCCCCTTGTGTGTGTGTGGTGGTGGGGGTCACTGTGGTGTTTCAGGTTTGTGCACATTTGGTTCCATCCGTGATTGCTCTGAGTGTTTTCACCTTCCCTGATTGCTCCACCTGCAGGCAGTTACTCCAGCCTATTTCTGCAGCTCCAGGACTCCTCTTCACAGGAGTGTCAGATCTTCATGGTCTCAGTTCTGCTTGAGCTCTTCACCCATGCACACCTGAACTCTCGTGCCCTCCTCCTACGTGGGATTTCATGTAAGCCTAAAATCTATTTCTAGCCTCTCCTCTCGTCAGCCCAGGATTCTTTCCTCTTTGGTGGAGTGGATCTCTTTCTTGGTGGAACTGGACTCTCAGCTTCCCCTACAAGTCAGTGAACTTACCTCCTCTTTAACTACAAAGTCCCCGGTGTCAGGGCAGACATCTCCCCAGTTCAGTTCAACTCCACACAATCTCAACCCAAAGATCAGGGGCACCTCCAGAAATTTTTCATACTGAAAATCTTGGAGTGGCTCATCAAAATCAATTTAAAATGTAATCACGCTGCACGCCCGTTCACGTTTGGTCTGAACGCACCTTGACAGTGTGATCTGTCCTACTTTGCTGTATTTTGTTAATATTTGTTAATAATATACAGCACACATCAATTATCCTTAAACATCTACGACATGTAAAATATGACACAGAAAAACAAGTTATCAAATGATCAGAATCAGAATCAGAATCAGGTTTATTGCCATTGTTCATGTAGTACACAAACTAGGAATTTGTCTCGGTACAATGCTGCAACATTAAACATGATAAGATAAGAGAAATAAACTATACATGTAATAAAGTGTAGGATAAGATTAAGTGATACTGGTCAACAGTTAAAATATATATTAGCGAGCAGCAGATACTGTGGAGAACTATATAGTGCAGTCGGTAATGCAGGAAGAAAACAGTGATGATTGACATGAGTCTGGTTGAGCTGCTGTACATGGTGCACGAGAGTCACTTAGTGTTCAGCAGTCTAATGGCAGAGGGGAAGAAGCTGTTCATGTGACGGGAGGTTTTAGTCTGGATGGACCGAAGTCTTCTACCAGAGGGGAGGGGGGCAAACAGTACGTGACCAGGGTGTGAGGGATCGGCTATGATCCGGCCAGCACGCCTCCGGGTCCTGGAGATGTACAGATCCTGGAGAGATGGGAGCTTGCAGCCGATCACCTTCTCAGCAGTGCGCACGACGCGCTGCAGCCTTAGTCTGTCCCTGGCAGTGGCTCCAGCGTACCACACGGTTATGGAGGTGGTGAGGATGGACTCGATGATGGCTGTGTAGAACTGCACTAACATCTTGGTGGGTAGCTTGAGCTTCCTCAGCTGCCGCAGGAAGAACATCCTCTGCTGGGCTTTTTTGATGAGTGAGCTGATGGTCAGCTCCCATTTGAGGTCCCTGGTGATGGTAGTGCCTAGGAAGCGGAAGGAATCAGCAGTGGTGATGGGAGAGCCTGAGAGGGTGAGGGGGGGCAGAGGAGTAGTGACTTTCCTGAAGTCTACAATCATCTCCACTGTCTTCAGAGCGTTCAGCTGCAGGTTGTTATTGCTGCACCAGGACGCCAGCTGGGCCACCTCTCTCCTGTAGGCGGACTCGTCGCCGTTGGAGATGAGCCCGATGAGGGTGGTGTCGTCCGCAAACTTGATCAACTTGACAGACTGGTGGCTGGAGGTGCAGGAGTTGGTGTAAAGGGAGAAGAGTAGGGGGGAAAGTACACAGCCCTGGGGTGATCCGGTGCTGATGCTAGTATAGTCTGAGACAGTCTTTCCCAGCCGCACATGCTGCCTCCGGTCCGTCAGGAAGTCGATGATCCACCTGCAGAGGGAGTCAGGCACGTTGAGCAGGGACAGCTTGTCCCGGAGCAGAGCGGGGCGGATGGTGTTGAATGCGGAGCTGAAGTCCACAAACAGGATCCTGGCGTAGGTTCCCGGGGAGTCCAGGTGCTGCAGGATGGAGTGGAGGGCCAGGTTGACTGCATCGTCTACAGACCTGTTGGCTCGGTAGGCAAACTGCAGCGGGTCCAGGAGAGGGGTGGTGATGGACTTGAGGTGGGACAGGACCAGGCGCTCAAAGGACTTCATGACTACAGAGGTGAGCGCTACAGGTCTGTAGTCATTAAGTCCAGTGATCTGTGGCTTCTTGGGGACAGGGATGATGGTGGAGGATTTGAGGCAGGATGGCACGTGGCATAACTTAAGGGAGGTGTTAAAAATGTCTGTGAAGACAGGAGCCAGCTGTTTCGCACAGAGTCTCAGGGTGGAGGGAGACACGCCGTCTGGGCCGGGGGCCTTGCGCGGGTTCAGTCTGGAGAACTGTTTGAGCACATCCTGCTCACTGATGATAAGGGGAGGGGGGGAGGAGGGGGGGGTGCCATAAATGAAGTAGGGAATGTGGAGGCTGTGGATCTGGAGGGAGGGGGGGAGTTGGACACAGATGACGAGGTGTCAAAACGGGCATAGTGTTGGGACAGTCTCTGACAAAGGGCTTTGTCATCCTGACCTTTAGGAGCCTTAGGTCGATAGTTGGTGATCTGCCTCAGTCCTCTCCACACGGAAGCCGAATCATTAGCAGTGAACTGCTGCTGGAGTCTCTCTGAGTACACAGATTTAGCCCTCTTCAGCTCTCTGTTAAACCGGTATTTAACCTCCCTGTAGCAGTCCCTGTCTCCACTTTTCAGCGCTGCTTCCTTCTCCTTCCTGATCTGTCTGAGCTTAGCTGTGAACCAGGGTTTGTCATTAGAGTAACTCACCCTGGTGCGTGATGGAAGAATGTTCTCTTCACAAAAGTGGATATATGAGTTCACAGTGTCCGTGTACTCATCCAGATCATGCGTGGCTCCTTTAAGCATGCCCCAGTCAGATATTTCCATGCACGTTTCCAGCTTCTCCTCAGCATCACTGGTCCGTTTCTTCGTAGTGCTCACAA